>JASVEL010010334.1:0-128574 GCA_032618575.1 Nicotiana noctiflora
CGCAGTCCGTATATCAGTATCTCTGGATCTCCGGGAATTGAGCCCACAGTCCATATATCAGTATCTCTGGATCTCCGGGATTGAACCCGTAATCCTATATCTCAGTAGCATCGGATCTCCGGGAATTGAATCCGCAGTCCACAGAACACAAACACAATCAATAAGAGGAAAACACAAAGAAATATGAAGTACACAACTACAATTAATAAGTAAATCCAGTCTCAACAGGTTGCAGGGAATTCAATTAAGACAAGTAGGCATTTAGACAGATAATTCTATCTAATCATGCTTCCCTAGCTATCACCGGATAAATCTTGCAATTAAATCAATTAAATAACGAAGAAAACACGGATCGAGCAGTTCAAGTAAGGTGGTTTTCAATAATCTGCGCAAGTACACGCCCGTGATCTCGCGTACAAGGCATTTAAATTAACATATATATATATATATATATATATATATATATATATATATATATATATATATATATATATATATATATATACCCTAGGGAGCGAATTCCCTCACGCAAGGTTAGACAAGTCACTTACCTCAATTCCGGTACAAAACCGCTAAAAAACGACTCCCTTGCCACGAGTATCCGACTTCGAGTGGCTCAAATCTAATCAAACCAATTGTACAGTGTAAATAACATCGCAAGTAACGAATTACAGTGATAAAATTAAAGCTACGGCGCGAAAATGGGTAACCAAAATACTCCTGCAGCCATCGGCTCGGAATCAAAATATTTTTACGTTTTCAAAACCCTCGTACTCTCACAAGTCTAACCATATAAAATTTATCAAAATCGGACTCCGTTTGCCTATTCAAATCAAGGATTTTCAATAACCCAGGTTTGGAGCAAAATCCTCCAGTAACACACCTTCAATCATCTATTTTCAAAGGTGTAATCCATGTTTTAACAGTATATTGACATAAATTTAGTCCATGAGAGATTACCTGATGTTTTCCCTTGATTTCCTCCTCAAAATCGCTAAAATCCCCTCCTAGTTCGAAGCCTCCAATATTTTAAGTGTTCTGAAATTTTCGAGTTAGACAGACATTAAACCCTCCAGGGATTTTCGCTTATGCGACATTTGAGCCGCTTCTGCGGCTTCGCTTCTGCGACTGCTTTACCACTTCTGCAGTTTTTCATTTAATTTCCAAAGCCACTTCTGCTGTTAAAAACCCGCTTCCGCGACAGCGCATCTGCGGAATACTTTCCGCTTCTGCGGAAATTCCCAGGTTGGCCCCTTCCGCTTCTACGGCGAGATTCCGCTTCTGCAGGCTCTCCTATGCGAAGCGTCATCCGCTTCTGCGGAACTAGCTGCTACCCTAAACCTTCGCACCTGGTCTCCCTTCCGCAGAAGCGAAAATAGCTGCTGCAACATACTAGCAGACTTCAACTTTCAAATTTCCTTCGTTTAACCTCCCGAGCTCATCTCGAGGCCCCAAGACCTCAACCAAAAATACAAGCCCACTCTAAATCATCATACGAACTTGTTCCACTCATAAAAGTATATCGTTAAACACAAGAATCATCAAATTATGGTGGATTCAAGCCTAAGTTTCAATCAAAAATTCTGAAACCTACATGCTATCAAAAACCCGACCAAACGACATCCGAATTACCTGAAAATTTGCAGACATATCTAAAATCACCTAACAAAGCTACTGCAACTGTTGGAATTCCATTCTGACTCCCGGATCAAAATCTCACCTATCCATCGGATTTCTAAAAATTCCAAACTTCGGCAATTCAAGCCTAATTGAGCTACAGACCTCCAAAATACATTCCAAACGCGCTCCCAACCCCGAAATCACCTAAAGGAGCTAACGAAATCATCGTATTTTCGTTTCGAGGTCGTCTTAATATTGTTTCGAATACATGCCATTTATAAAGCTCTCATTTAGGAACTAAGTGTCCCAAAACACTCCAAATTCTAGAACCGAACCTCCCGGCAAACCACAATAGCAGAAATGAACTTAGGGAAAACAGTTAATTGGGGATCGGTGCGTAAATTTTAAAAACGACCGTCGGGTCGTTACAAGTAGTATGCTATAAATATTTCTATTAAAAATTTAATAATACTAAATATTTGATGATATAATAAAGAAAATTACATAACAAATAATTTATTCAATACGCTTCCCGTATAAGTCCCAACAGTTTAACAAAAACTTTATTCATTAAAATTTAGATAATATTATTAAGAACAACATAATAAAATTTAAAATTAAAAAATATTTTATCAGTAATAAATTATATATCTTCTCATATATTAAAAAATATGAATACAAAATAATGGCTAATATAATATATATATATATATATATAATAAAATAACATATATTAGTATAATAATAACGATTTGTTACGTCAAATATCTTCGGCGATTATTTTTTTCTTTCCCACCTAATACCTTTTACTTTCACCATTGTATCATATCTTCTCACCTACAAAATAAGAACCATAAGCAAAACCTTCAAGTCCAACCTTTTACCACCAAAAATCATAGAGAAAAAAATGACAAACTGAGAGACAAAAAATCACTATCTCCCAAAATCAGAGAGAAAAATTAGGAAACAACGAATAACTTTTAGCATGATTGAAATCTGACCCAATTTTTTCTAACAAATCAGCAAAAAAATTCAACAAATCAAAAAGCAGTGAATTACACTGTTGCTTTTCAATTTCGTATTACCAATTCTTACTCCAAAAATCAGTCTTGATCTCTTCCATCTTCCTTGATCCGATGAATTTATTTTATGATAATGGATGTTAATTGTCACACCTCCTTTTTCCTACTCCCGCAGGGATACAAGAGAGTTTTTTTCAAATAAAGTGACAATCAAAATGGAATTATTTATTAGATTTATAGTCGCCACTCGAGATAATTTATGGTGTCTATAGTCACCGGTTTAGAATCCCGAATCGAGGAAAGATTTGACTCTGTTTATGTCTGCGAACACAGAAATTCGGTAAGAAATTCTGTTAACCTGGGAGAAGGTGTTAGGTGCTCTCGAGTTCCGTGATTCTAGCACGATCGCTTTGATCATACTTGACTTGATAAAAATTGTCTAATTACTCATTTTAGAACCTATGCGCATTTACCTTTTACCGCTTTTTTAATTAAGAAAATTATCTTGAAACGAGTCACGCGCATGTGTATCCTTTTGTTTAGCGCGTCAAAAATCATGTCAGACGAATGTGTCCATAATTAATAACACTTTATAATTATTATTATTAAGAAAATTTGGCCGAAATTGCACGAACGCATACTCCGATATTATTTTTTAAAAATCGTAATCATGTCACGCAAACGTAATCATAATCACAATGATATATTAAATGGGCCTAAAGCAACTACGAGCATTTGTAAGTTATTTTCCAAAAGAAACCTTCCGGCAGCCCATTTATAGGATTCATTAGCATATTTCTAAGTTTAAACCATATCTGAATAAATTGAAAGCTAACTAACTAAAAAAAAAAGAATGAAGACGGTACTTTAACTAATTACATTAAGGGGAAAAAAAGATACCATGTTCGATCTAGTGGTAATTAAAATATGTGGATAGTCGTGTACGAAAGTCAGCAAGATGTGGAGAATTGGCAAAAACATTGAGATTAAGACGTCTGAATCTGAATACACATCTGAATATCAATATGTGTATTAAGATTGAGACATCTGAATCTGAATACACATCTGAATATATTAAGATGTGTATTAAGATCTGAATAGAAATAATTAAGACTGTTTGATTTTAAACATCTGAATGTATAAAATTTATCTTTATTTGAAAATTAATAAACATAAAATTCAAATGAAATACTATCTTATCTAATATTCTTTCAATAAAATATATAATTTTTTAAAATATGATAGTTGTTGGTGGTGATGGCTAATGGGTGAATGCCGATTAGAGGCGGTGGTTGGTTATAGTTTTGGTTGATGATAGTGGTTCATGCTAGTAGTTAGTAGTGATTAGTAGTGGTGGCGATTATGATTGAGGATGGTGGTTGTGGGTGGTGATAGTTAATAATATCGGGTTGTGGTAATAGTTGTGATTGAGGAAGGTGGTAGGTGAGTGGTAGTAGGTTATAATGATGGGCAATGCCAACTGTACTTGTTGATGGTGATGGAGTGGTCAGTTGTGATAGTTGATGCGGATGAGTGTTAACTGCGGGTGAGAATGATGGTGGTCAGAGTGGTGGGGATAATAGGTGGTGATGGTCGATAATGTAGGTTATGATTAAAGATGATGGTAGCGTGGTGGTGGTGGTGGAGGTGGTGGTGGTGGGGGGATGTGTGTGGTGGTGGTGGTTGAGTATGGTGGTGGTGGTGACATGGTGGTAGTTGATAATGGTAGGCGGTGACGATATTTAATTATAAATATGGGTGATAGCATCTTAGTGAAATTAAGTCTCTGTTATGGATCTTAATTATACAGACATACTCAGACCCATTAAGTGGTTGTAAAGGAAAAAAAATACAATAATTAAGATTCAAACTTTCAAAACAAACACACTTAATGTCTGGGATCTGAATGATTAAGATTCAGACCTCCATTAAGTGCAAACAAATAAGGCCTAAGTTGACTTAAAAGACCAAACACCCGCACCGGATCTTGTTAAGACTTCGAGTCAGTAAACTCTTTGGATTCTTTCCGGTCTTTGACGTTTAGTATGTTTTTTCTTTATTTGCCCTCGTCCTATGGAACATAAATACTGCTCCTTTCGACCCAATTTTGGTAGCGGATTTTTTATTTCGAAAGTTAAATGAGTCTTTTTTAACCACAATTTTTCATGTCTTTTGGATGTATAATTCTCTATTATTGTAACGTATAATACTTCTTATGTAGTTTCCAAATATATAGATTTTGTTTAAAAAAACTTTAAAATTTTATATCTAAATTCACTATTAAATTAAGAAGTTTATATTCGACATCCACCCCATAAATCGGAACTAAATAGAAGTGACAACCAACGTGTTTGACTTCGTCAAGTTTGAAATTTAACTACTACCAAAAGCTTTAGGCCGAATATATACTCTGCACCTAATTACCCGTAATGTTCAAAGTTCGATTTCATTCTGTTCTTAAGTGGAAACTGACAAAAATAAAGTGGAATGTTGTGCGTACAAATGATACACCGGTTTTAATGAACTTTTTAGAACAAGCATAATAGGTGAAAAGAAGAATAATAAATACTATTGATTATTGCAAAGCAAATTACCTCTAATTTCCAAAGGCTCATTCAAGAAAATAGATTGAAAACCATTTCATATTTTGATTTTGCTAGAGCAACAGTTTGCTGTCTTCAATTGTGACACGAATTATCTAAGCTATTTCTGACAATCTAAAACGATTGCTAGAGAATCGATTTAACATAACCAAACGTCTTCACATTTCAAAGAAGCTGTATTGAAATACCAGTTAGCTGTAAAATGCTATTTTGCTATAATACTCCAATTAACACTCGGGGGTTTTTCCTATGGCAAAGGACAAGATTACCATCAAACCTTGGTCTCTGCTACTTTAAACGTATATTTTTCAAGCACTAAACATACACCATCAACCTAATACGCAACGAACTTGCACTAAGATCACAATCTAAATGTCCACCGAGGACCCATCACATGAAAAGCGTAGATAATAACAACAAATCACTACAACGTGTCTAAAATTCCCACAATTTCCCAAACTATTTCTCAAGTACATACTCCTCGAACCAGCAAAGTATCCCGTGACGTACATAGGATAGAAAAAGGAGTCCAAACGAGTTGGAAACAAAACATTTCCAGCGAGCTGGTGGAGTCAGTTTATTTTCGAACATCCACAGAGGATGTTACATCACTCAGCCACATAGAAATGGAAACTGCATACCATGGAAATGTTAGAGCTCAAACGAATCTTGTTACCAATTCAGGGAGAAACATCAGCACATGCTTTCGTGTATCGTTTCCAGCCAAGCTATTCACAGGATCTAGAACATGAGGAATCTTTGCCGGATTCAAACACTTCCACAACCTCAAACGCTATAAATATATAGAAAAAACAGGCAAGGAGAGAGGGCATGCAGCAGATGGATTCCAAGGGCTTCTTTTATCGTGCTGGGGAACAGCATCACTCCAACGCTATCAATCCTCAATCAATGTTAATTTGGAAGAGTCATAACAACAAGAGGCTCACACCAAAGGCAGCTAAGAGATGGCCGGCATCAAGAAACACTTGGGAAGGATAACCGCTCTCGCAGTGTGTCAAAAATTGATGAAGCAGCTGCATTTTGGGCAAAAGTCTGCTTCAACCTCCCAAGTAATTCATTATCTTTAGCCTGAGAAGCAGCATCGGCAGCTTCCTTGGCCATTCCAACTCGGGCATAAGCCTGTTAATGAATTCACAGATCCCATAAGCAAGAAAAATCACTTTAATTGACGCAGCAAATGCATCTTTACTGGTGATTATGCAACCCAATGCCTTTTCACATTCATCATCAGATCATTCTCCTCTCTTCCTTTTTCAGAGAAGAACTGGGTGTTGGGGATTATGACACTACATGCACTCAAATCAACCAGGTGGTCCAGGTTAAAGAGTGAATGAAGTAATCATTTTCTCTTCATTATCGCTACCGCTCTGTGGATTGAAATAAGCTCACACAACTCCCTATGTTTTAAAAAACAATGCATATCTTGGTAAACCCATTCTGATATCTGAATCTGTCTCGTATTAGCTTTTTGCAACGATCAGACAAACGTAGTTCCTTTTATGTAAGTCGAAACATATGTTGTTTTCGACTTCAAAACTCAGCCGATAATGACCAAATGTGGGTAAAGTTCAAAACTCAAACTTAAACTACTCTGAGTTATGTGGCATGTCAAATGTGTCTCTAGACCAAATGTGGGAAATCTCAGAACAGATAAACTATTACCTCTGCTCTTTCGCGAGGATCAGTCAGCTTTGGTATGTACTTTAGCGCTTCACCTTTCTCATCTGCATCAACACATGCCTCGACAAATGGGCGGTAACCTAGAAGAGAAAAAAGAGGAGAAAAGGGGATGACTATAAGATATCCATTACCCTTCATTAGCATGTATGCTATCTACAAACATGTCCATGGTGCCCCTTTCACTGGCAGTCACAAGAAGCAGAAATACATTTCACATGGCTACAAGAGAAAAGAGCTAGTTCGACGTGGCTACAACAAACCTAGTTTAACCAAGAAACATTATAAAGCATACCAAGAATTTCAAGAGGTAAGTGTAGCTAACAGTCACTCTAGAGTGAAGCCGATTACAGAAATTAACTTCCTCAGTCTCAAGACCTAAGCTAGCCAAGCCTGTAGCTATTACATTAGGTATGGTCATGGAGGGCACTCTAGAGCCGAGGGTCTTCCGGAAACCTCTCTACCGTCAAAAGGTAGGGGTAAGGTCTACGTACAGTTTACCCTCCCCCACTTGTGGGATTTCACTGGATTTTGTTGTTATGGTCATGGAGGGCACTACCATAAAGGAGGAGTTAATACGGTAAAAGAAAAAAAAATTGAAGATATCAAAAAGAGCAGCAGTACATACAGCAGCCATGTAGGGATAAGCCATCTCTGCAGATGCCTTATTGTTTATAGTGAACCTCCATTAATGTGTAGGGCAGAATTGCAGAAAATCCCAGATGAGGTGCCATAACGTACATATGACATTTTCTAATTCAAGCGTTAACTTTCAACCTAAATTCCTGCTCCTTGAAATGTATTACCATCGTAAACCTATTTGAATTAAACTAACATCAATTTCCTAAATACAATTGCTCACAACAATAAAGAGAAGATAAGTAAAAATTAATAATATCCTGATTACAATACAAATACCACAGTGAAAATGCATATAGAAATATTTCATTGAAATAATAGAGGAAGTCATAGATCCCTTCCTGTTAAGCTACTGAGGAAACTTACCAATTGGTGGCCTTTTCTCCTTTGAAAACTTCTCCAAGGCATCCCAATCCCTAATAGTTGCCAGAGCAAAAACTTTGAGCCAATACCATCGCTTTTCCGAAACCTGAATGATCCAAGAAATTATAATCAAGGGCACTTTAAATTGACCAAAGCCAAAAGCTTAACATGTACTTAAAAAGAGGGTACATAAATCACTAATAAAATAGAAAATAGAAGTATATCGTCACTGTGAGCCAAACAAGAAAGTAGAGACCTTAAATTCTGTTTTGACTTTTGCGGCAGCACGATGGTTCCCCAGCACAATGCATGTACGAATTGTATCACTTATACTTGAATCCACAAAGATGGCCTGTTTTGTAGTCACCTCCAACTCATGTTGCATCCTGTATCAGTATAGGAATAACAAGACAAGCAAACGACAATTAAAGAGAAGTTAAGCAGAAATAAACAGTAACAAGAGAGAGAGAGAGAGAGAGAGAGAGAGAGAGGGGGCAGTAGATGCATTCCTAGTTCACATTTTTGTGCAAGTAACCTGTTAGATTTGTTCACACTTTTTACAAAATTTTATAAGAGAAAACCATAAATATCACATAAACTGAAAAGGTTGCAGAAAGAAAAAGCTATTCTAGAAGTATGTCACTCAAATTATCAAAGAGCATCATTGCAACTACAAAAGATATCATGGCCCATAAACAAATTACTTGCTGAAGAGTGGTTGACAAAACTCAAAACTTAAATGACTTTGTTAATCTATAAAAGCTTGGGCTACTATCCTTGGCTGCAAACATAGGAAGAAAAAGGATAGACTTTAGTCGGTGTATGAGACTTGGAAGGATGTATATCATCTTCTGATATATTGCAAAGTCACCTCTAAACTCAGGTATTTATGTAGAATTCCAGAGCCACCATTATGGCACCATGACATAAATTAGATACAAGTTCTACAAATTTATGCAGGAAAACTCATCCCTCAAATAGAAATTTATGGGAAGAAAGCACTAAAGATGACCTTCGTAATTCATGATACACCCCATCCAAGAAAAGTAGGGATCAAATTGAGTACATAAGAGATGAGGCACATATATAGTGGATAATATAAAAGATAAGAATGTTATTTGACTCGTTGTAGTAACCATTCTGAAACTAGCATCTAATTTTAGCATTGCATGTTTTAATTGTAGCCAGCGCCTTGACAAACATAATAGAAAAGGGCTTTTATCGTTGATTTAGAAATTTTATGAGGAGCCTACATGTAAATCATAATACAAACTCAGCATCACTTTCAGCAGAAGGAAATGGACCATCAACTCAAGACAATAAGCAGGATTGAAATGGAAAAGCTAGGGCAAACAAAAGAAATAAATGAAGAGAACTCCAATGAAATTAATGACTTGATAACTAAGACTGAAGGCAAAGGCACCTTAACAATTTTGCATGCTCTTCAGCAGCTTTTGATTCAAAAACATATTCCTTTGTTTCTGCAAAAAGGTGCTGGGACTTCTCAATGAGTTTTATTCTTGGACCATGAAGTGGAGATCCTTTGCTAGCCATTGGATTTTTAGACAATTCCCATGATTCTTTCCATAATAGGAAAGCTACATCCTACAAGATTGAAACTTTGTCACATAAAAAAAAGTTGAATAGAGGGAAAAGTGGAGAATCACCATGAACAGTAAAATATTAGTTAGCAGCAAAATTTTCATGTCTTGCAAATTAAGCTAAAAACAACACACTATAGGACTACAGAGCAATTACGACGGGCTTCCAAAAGTAGGATCAGATTCTCATCGACACACAAGGTAGTTCTATCCCAGAAGGCAAATTGATATATGGTTAGTTCCTAGAATATCCTTTACCAAATTCCATCTACTTATAAATACAAATGGAGGGATACGAGCGACAAAATGTGCTAAAGAACATAAGTAAGATGACATGCTAGACATCAATATTATTTCCTTATATCTATTATTGAAACAGTACAAGGAAAACTAAAATAAGGGAGAAATCCATAAAAGATCAACAGATAAAAAAACTAATCCCTTCATTTATACAAAACTTCCAATCGAACAGCAAAACATTCGCATAAAAAGATATTCAATATCACTAGGATGAGATTCAATATGGGATACAAAGTTCTACATTTCTAAGTATAAGTTGTAGTCTCACACAAACCAACCTGAAGTTGTCCAGTAGATAGGAAAAAGTCCTTCAGAAATTCGTGCTTGTAATGCCTTGAGATTGGGAAAAAGAAACAAAATTCAGCAGACTAAACCAACTGCTCTTGAAGTGATTAAAATTAAAAGTTTCCATACCGTGCATAATTAACAAACAAATCACGAGCTAGAGGTCTGGCCTGTATTGTACCGAAGAACTCCAAAGCTGGTCTCTGGAAGGCAAAAGCATTAGGTTAATAATAACGATTGATAACAACTGAACTAACTAGGCATTTTAGAGAAAAACAAAGTTAAGGTATATATTTCACAAGAAAGTCCACTTGAGACATCTTTATATACCTTCTGCCAGATATGGAAGAGGACAAGATAAACCAGATCGGTATCACCACTTTCAGTAGCCTTCATCAGAGCAGTATCTTCTTCTCCAATGCTTAGCAATAGAGGAACCTAAGGAATATACATCATAAGCTAACTTAAGCTAACCATGTTGTAGAAATCCAATTAACAGATGAAAAGCCAGCAAAGAAAAAGGAAGTCTTTCTCATATGACAACTTTTGTCATTGGGGAGCAAGGAAGTACTAGGCTCCACCAGATGATATTAGCAGAAAGACAAAGAGCAACAAAAAAATTAAAGAACCTGCTTAGATGAACGTGGCTCATGTTCAACAAGCATGGCAGCTAACTTTCGACGACCATTCTTATCCGCATGAGCAGCAACTGCAGCATAAGATATCCCCTTGCATATTTTCAGCTGAAATACCAAATACATGAGAGTTTGCACTACAATAATGGATGTTGGACATCTTGTTCAAAACTCAAACCTTATCAAGTAACATTTGTAGAAGAGTGGTATCAGGGATTGCCGCCGATGCTGTGATCTTTGTACATGTCCAATGCATGACTACAACTTCCTATACACAAAGTACAAACAGAATAATATAAGCTAACCGGATACATCAACCCCCCCCCCCCCCTCCCCCGGGACTTTTGGAAAGTTCACTTTGAGTCAGTCTTTTTTCTCACAAGTTTTGGGAAAATGCCTCTTAAAATTCAATAAAATTGAAGGAAGACAGTACATTAGACACAAATGACAGATTGACCTCTTATATGGTATCCCAAGAACAAGCAACAGTCACATAAACTGATATGTTTTTTCCCGATAAGCGCATAACATTTCATGAGCAACTCGTGTATAGAAGTAGTAATGACGTGCCAACGTATATTCTTAATTGGACCACATCTAAAAGAAGGAAGTTTGTTAGAGATAAAAAAATTCAAAAAAAGCATACCTGATTCATGCCAAGATATTCTGATATTTGTAGCGCAAGAAGGTGGCGATGAGCATTAATAAGACGAGCAATCAGAACAGCAGGCGTAAGCAACTGCCAGGAAAAATGTCCGAAAATTGATTCAGATAGAGAGTCTAGAGTGACTTGGGCCTCATTTGTTTTTTTTAAGATTAAGACGTCTGAATCTGAATGCACATCTGAATATCAAGATGTGTATTAAGATTAAGACATTTGAATCTGAATACACGTCTGAATATATTAAGATGTGTATTAAGATCTGAATACTAAATAATTAAGATTGTTTGATTTTTAACATCTGAATATATAAAATTTATCTCTATTTGAAAATTAATAAACATAAAATTCAAATGAAATACTAACTAATCTAATATTTTATCAATAAAATTTATAGTTTTTAAAAATATGATAGTTGGTGGTGGTGATGGTTAACGGGTGAATACCGATTAGCAACGGTGGATGGGGGTAGTATTGGTTGATGATGGTGGTTCATGCTAGTAACTAGTAGCTATTGGTAGTGGTGGCGATTATGTTTTAGGATGGTGATGGTGGTGGTGGTGGCATATAATAGTTAATAATGGCGGGTGGTGGTAGTAGTTGTGACTGAAGAAGATGGTGGGTGGGTGGTAGTAGGTTATAATGATGGCGGCGTGATGGTGGTGGAGGTGGTGAGGTTGGTTGAGTATGGTGGTGGTGATATGGTGGTAGTTGATAATGGTAGGCGGTGGCGTCAGTTAATAATAAATATATGATAGCATCTTAATGAAATTAAGTCTCTGTTATAGATCTGAATCATAGAGACCTATTTAGACCCATTAAGTGGTTGTGAAGTAAAAAAAAACAAACACACTTAATGATTAAGATCTGAATAATTAAGATTTAGATTTTAAAAACAAACATTAATGTCTGATATCTGAATGATTAAGATTCAGACCTCCATTAAGTGCAAACAAATGAGGCCTTAGGCACAACTCCTTAAAAACCAACGAGTATGGAGTACCTTATACTGCTGAATACTGAGAGGAATTCCTATATCTGGGTGACGTACAGCATTTAGGACTCGTAAGGTTTTACACATCTCTTGAATGCGGTCCCGTTGAAAATGGCTGCCAAAGTCAACTGGATATCATTAACAAGAGAAGAAATCAGAATAGAAATGATCTCTTCATAAAATCGACTTTCCAGCAGCTACACAAATGATAGGCGAATGTCTATATATAAACAAATAATCAAGGCCCATGCTTAAGTATATTATATATAAAGGTGTGTTCTATTTAACAGCTTAAGCTTTTAGATGAGATGGTGTCACACTTAACAATTTGATCCATTTTGACATGGTGCTTATTCAGCATTCAAGTTGCAGACAAAACAAAGTTCTGGCACTAACCTCGTAATAACAAGTTACTTGAGATGTTAACTCTGGTTTAGTGATTGGTCTTAAAGCAGGTAAGCGCATAACTAAAGACCCAATTCTCCTCCACCTACCCCTCCGGACCCTTGACCCTTCACCTCTTGTACTCAAAGGAAGAAAAAGATGGAAAATCCCCAAAAAGGAAAAGAAGAAAAACAAACGAACAAATCCCTTTTCTTACTTACGTTCTCTCCACACTTGGGATCACATTTTAGTCCTTAAGCATCATTGAGGACTTTGTACTGATACAGTATCAAACATGGACCCAATCGTGGCATCCTTGTTCTGGCAAGTACCCAAACAGAATCATATTGTTGCTTTTTCAACAATCCCATGACTGATGGAGCGCAATCCCCACGTCATCGCATTAACAAACACAATACAGATCGCTGTTATTTACATTTCCCCTTATCTAGCCCATGATACAAAAACCCAAAGTAATAAATGAGATGGTTCGACGAACATTCATGAGCAAGGAAGAAAAAGGTATCAAGCAGCACGTATGGAAATGTTGTTTATGATATAACACAAACCCAGTTTATAACTGCCAAAAATATCATCAATCTTCAAGAGACCAACAACCTCCAGACCAGATGCATATTTTTTCTCGGAAGGAACAATCAATAGTTTGTGTAGACATTTTTTCCTTTTACTAGTGTCTCTCTGGGTATAGGTATCAGGAAAACAGTATTACCAGGTTAATATAACTTGGAAGTTTCCACCATAGCTTGTTTATCAATAAAGTTTCCATCACCGCTTAACTTGTTTCATGAATAATAGCAAGAAAGTAAATTGTCAGAGCGAAGAAATGCCTTATCCTTTGATTCTTCTCATAGTCAAGGAACTATACATTAATACCAACTGAATACCACAGTTGCAATTGTGGCAAAGCAGGCACAGCAAGTACTGCGTCCTCTAAAGGAATTTAGACAAGGAAAGAGCCTATATTTCTAAACAAACAAAGAAGCAGTTCATTTTGCCACTCCCCTCATCATATGAAACCAGCATTACATATATACAGCATTAGAATTTGCATATGTACCCACACCAGAGGCAAAAAGTAAAATGGAACTTCTCTTTTCTAAGGAAGTAGTAAAATAGAAATTATATTATCAAAAATATCATCTCTACAATTAAGCCAACAGACCAACCTGCAAAAGGCTTGTCCGTAGTTTGCTGCTCTTAAAAGAGTACACTGCAGTGAAACGTCAAATTCATGACCTGCTGAATCAATACATGCTTCAACAGCCTCAGGCAATGAAGACCGTATCAGCCTCAGATTCTCATCAGCCTGGTGAATGATTAGGTGATTAAAATTTTCCCAGAAGCTGAACTTCAAAACAATTTTTCTCTACTATTAGCTGTCACAAGACTAGTTTTTTTTTAAAATTTATTGTGTCTTGTAACTATTTTACTCAGCACAATCTTTGCGATAAAGACTACTTCATTACAAGAACAGCAATGGAAGTGTAGGATATACGCAGACCTTACCCCAACCTTTGTGAAGGTAGAGTTGTTTCTGATCCTTGGCACAACTAAGGACTACGTCATTAATATATTACCTTCTTCACAAAAAAAATCTTCTCTAGCATGTAAACTAAAGGATTTGAGTCATTTGACATCTAGTCACTTACCAAAAAATTTAAAAGAAAACAGATATGTTGTCTTTAATAATTCACATATCTGAATGATCATTACATACCCACTGACTTAAGATGGCTGCAAACACTGCTGGTTGAATTTACAAGGTTCAGAGTGGAGGCAACAAAACTTAATTAACAGAAAAAATAGCATTCATGCGACATCCTTGCACTTTAATAAAGGGCAGAGATGGAGAAGCAAGATCCCATCAATTCTCAATACTAGTGAATAGCAGGTCTTAGAAGAAATGACAGACATTTATTATTGGATTTCAGCAAAGATAAAGAAAAGACTTTAGCATCACAGTTGTTGCAATTACTCAAGAAATCCAAATGTGAACTTATTTAAGTGCAAGGCCAAACTTATTTTTCCTCATTATAGATTATCTACTTCAACATCTGTATCAAAGTTAGCTGACATGTAACCTGAGTTTTGAATCTTTTAGATTCATGTCACAGGAACCTAGAATGTGCTTGGTATTAGGTTAATGTTTTCTATGAAAAATATGTTAACTGAAAATGTTACATAAAAACATTGCTTTATGTCATTGTATGATATTGGGTTAGGAATATAATAGGAGGTAATTGTAGTAAAGAATGTGGGAAATGATGTAGCATGGCAGATTATTTATAGTAGGAATTGATATGCTTGTAGAGAGAATTGACTTTATCCAAAAAACAACAGTTAAGGATTTTTCATTGTTTCTGCTATCCTCGTCAAACAGGGTTATCAATTACAATGTCCTAAGGGTATGCATCCCAGGGTACATATGCAGGTACAAACAAGTCTTGATGCAGAAGTAGTTACATATTTGTTAGAAGAGGTAAATATGTGCACAAATGGACAAGTCTAATGATGCTCATTTTATGGAAATATTTTGAGATTGAAATAGCCATTTGGGTCTTCGTCATTTCATAGAGTAAATACCAAAAGATATAGCCTACCTTGGCACTCCGCCTGTCAAAATGATCTAAGGCATCATAAAGCAAAGCAGCTGGTAGGGTGCTACCAATCTGAAATATGGAGACAGTTGAATCTGGAACACGATGAAGAAATTCCATGCTCATGTTGGAGAGTATTCTAACCCCATCACATTCAGGGATAAGGAGAACTGGTTCATCATAAAAATAGCTGACAGGATCTCCGGGACCCACCATTAGAAGCTTATCATCCCAGTAGAGTAGTACACTGTCCAATCCACACCATGCTAGCTGCTCGGGGGGTAGGGCTGACTATATACATTAACAGTAGCATGGTAAGCGAAGATTCACTTTTTTTTCTGGATAAGTTGGAAAAGAAATATTCAGCGATCCAGATGAACTAAAAATTCCAAAAGCTGAAAATAAAGGGTGGCACACACGTGATATAAAATCCAACTAAAATAGCCATAAATCATTTTTTACATGTGAAAAGGAACAACTCAGATATGAATGGCAAACGGTGCGGGGCGGGGCGGGGCGGGTTACATTGTTTGCGGTGCGGGGCGGGGCATAATTTTTAAAAAAAAATTAACGCGGGGCGGTGCGGGTCGCGGGTTGCGGTTTAAGCTGTTCCCCCTCAAATATAAGTATTTGAAACTGTTAATGTAAGTTGATGCTGGAAATATTTCCCCTTTTAACATGTTATTCGACAATCTCAGAAAATATAACTTGGATCCTTTACGAGCCAATCCTTTCGGCAGCTCTCCTTTTAACTTATTATATGACAAATCCAAGCATTCAAGGTTTTTCATGTCAACAAAACTTGAAGGCAGTAGTCCTTCAAGGATATTGTTTGACATTGTCGATATCACGAGATTCATGATAATCTGGTATATGTTATACAATCGTATATGTTTCACCAGTCCTTTAATGCTCAGATACAAGTACATTGCAAAAAAAATTACTTGGTTTATTAGATCGGATTAAAAAAATTAAAAATATATATATGCGGGGCGGGGTGGGGCGGTTTTTCGCGGGGTGGGGCAGGGCGGTTAAAATTTAAAAAAATTATTTTGCGGGGCGGTGCGGGGCGGGTTGGAGTCTTCGCGGGTGTGTGCGGGTGTGCCCCGCAACCGCCCCGCCCCGCACCGTTTGCCATCCCTAAACTCAGATCCAATTGATGCTCAAACAAGTTATATGCGATGGTAACTCGTTTGAATTATTCTATCTCAAAAACTATATAAACAATAATGTGGTAAGACATCAAGAAAAGTCATTCTAGTTAGCCACTTAATACTGAGCAAGTAGAATTTACTTAAAGGAATGCAGAAACGGCAAGTTAAAGCATTGGGAATAAAATAACCTTCTCAAAAGTATAGTCGAAAATAATGCTGGAGAAGTCCGTAGACATAACAAGAAGCCTGTCATCATGTGTAAAAGCTGCCAAAAGCTTCCCATTCTGAGAAACCACCATTTTCTGTAGAGGCCCAATTCCAAGCCCAACTTGCTGAACACCATCCTCTTCCACCAGTAACACGTGATCAGCCACACTCATCAGTACCTCCACATTCCCAGACATAGTATACTGCGGCTCGATCACAGCCGTACATAACGGAAAATCCTCCAAACCTGTATCCGCCAATTTGATTGGTTTCGGGTTGTTGAAATCGGGTATGCAGTAAACCTGAAACGCCTCATTGATACAGACGACACCGTTTCCCCAGAATATGCATTCAACTACGCTATGAGTAAAACAGTCAACGCCTAGTGTGAGCTGAGAATTCGGTTCAATAGGCTCGGCGTGAATGTTGTAACGGTAAACGGTGCCGTCCTGAGTGATGCAAACTAGGGTTTGATCGTCGGTCCATGACATGCCGATGAGTCGGCCGCCGGGATTCTTCCAGACAGTTTCGGAGATCTGAACACCGGCAGAATTGAAGATGCGGAGCTTCCGAAGGGCAGATTCGGCGTAGAGTTGGACGATCTTAGCATCGTCACGAATGACAGCAATTGGACCGCCGAAAGGAGCGCACGCGACTTTGTTGCGCGTGAGGTCCACGTTCTTCCATTGCATCTGGTAAAGTTCTGGTTTCCGATAGTAGCGATTGTGGAGGAGCTGCCATTCTGCGGCCACTGTGACTGCCGCCATTGGGAGATTGGAAGCTAAAGTTTAACTCCTGATCAAAGATATTGTTAGATCAGAAACAACAACAACAACAACAAATAGTCCCACAAAGTGGGAAAACGGCATGGTCGGGTCCGGGGCAGCTCCGCTCCATTTTTACCTTTCTTTTCTTTCTTTTTTGTCAACTGCCGCATGTTTTCTTTGTACAAATAATATTAGTAAGATCGTGTCTGTAAAGCCACCAAGGATTTGGATTTGGGTGTAATTGTATGTAATTATACAATTTGACGTATTTGTTTGGCCTATTAATTACTTGGTCAAACTGGAATTAGGTGTAATTACACTTTCGAGAATTTGTGGTAATTATATTGTGTAATTACAAGGTTATTTTTTATTTTCTTTCCTTTTTATTTTTATTTTAATTTATTTTCTTTATAACTTTTTATTTCTATTATTTTAATTTAAATATTTAAATTTTAATTTTACTTTCTAATTTCTTTTAAAATATTAAAATATATTTTTCTTTGTACATTATTTATCTTTTATTTCTCTTCCTTTCATTCTTTTTATTTCATGTAATTGCGTATATTTTATTTTTATTATTCTATATTTTGAAACTACACCTCTTAATATTATAAATAATGAGTCATTTACAAACTTGTTATATAATAAGTGATATAATTAAAGTGGAATTTCATTGTTGCATGTGGTTATAAACTTATTATGTTTCCTAATCTAAAATTATAGTGGAACTTACTATTATTATGTTTAAATTTGACATATGCTAAATAATTTTTTTTTTTGAATTTTAAATTTTGAATTGTGTTGTATTCATAGTTCTAATTTATTTATTTTATTAGTATTGGTTCACGTCGCATGTTGTCCATTTTTTAGTTAGAATTGATAGATCAGATTTGTCAAATATGAATTCCATGATGTTCTTACAAAAAGACGTATATTTTTCAATTTTTGTACGTATCTAAACCAAATATTATTCATTTAAAATATATAGATAAAATATTTTTACAATATTAGTTATAACATATGATTACTTGTTAATGTATGTTCATCTTAAAAATCAAATATAATATTATTTATACTTAAAAAAATTATAGGCATATATTTATTATATTAATTTTTAAATTTTGATAATTACTTAATTTAAAATTTAATCTAACTGTGTAATTACACTTGTACAACAAAACAGTAAATTTGTAATTACACTGTAATTACACTATGACAAACAAACATGATGTCGTAATTACACAACTGAGTAATTACTAGGTTGTGTAATTACTACTCTAGTAATTACACCAATTCCAATTACATGGTGGCTTTCCAAACTGTCACGACCCCAATCCCGGTCGTGATGGCGCCTAACACAACTACTAGGCAAGCCCGACCATTTACACTCTCATCCCGAGCATGAAGCTCAAATCAATTACCTGGATATTATTATCAACAATAAAGCTAAACTGAATAACCATCCAAAGATCTAGGGTCACGAGTCTAGAGCCTCTAAACATGATCGGATAACAATATCTAAACCAAATACTCAAATTTGAAAAATGTATATACAAAGGAAAACTGGAATAAGAAGAGAAGCCAGGTCCTGCGAACGCCAGCAGCTACCTCAGCAACTCGGATAAATACTGATAAAAGCTGGAGTGCTCATATATCCCTCTTGTGTACTTGAATCTGCACACAAAGGTGCAGGGAGTAGGGGTGAGTACTAAGTACTCAGTGAGTAATAAATATATACAAATAGCTGAAAGTAAGAAATCCACAGAATACCACATAATGAAGCTAAACTACGGTCCGATTCCTCCTACGAACTAGCAATAACAACAATACATTACCACTATCAGAGATAATTCACAGAAAAAGATGCAATGCAAAGCACATAACCGCTACGGCTTGTAGCCCGATCCATTTATCGTCACATAACCACTACGGCGTGTAGCCCGATCCATTTAACGTCGACGACGCTCACTAGGGGTGTGTACAGACTCCGGAGTGGCTTCTACAGCCCAAGCGCAAAACCGATGCGGCGTGCAGCCCGATCCTCAGTCCGCAACATGCATATGAGTCACACAACAGCTCAACTTATTTATTTCCGGGTTCCAATTCATTTAATTATGAAAATACTTTAATGCTTATTTAATTTTTCCAAAACAGATGACTTAGCATTTCAATACGGTGCTTTCAAACTAGGACTGAGATCAGTGATTAAGCAATTAGAGCTATCACATATATAACTATCCCCTAGGGATACTACAGGTCGGCACAAGGCCCCAAACATGGCTTACAGCCCACAAAATATATCTAACACAATGTGTGTTTCAACCGCATATAGCATATTATTCACATCCCGGATGGACTAAGTCTCAATCCTCAGTCACAATCAATCTCGCACATGCCACGGGGTGCGAGCCACGCCCTACTAGCGTCACAATGTGCTAAGCCGGGGATTCGAACCCTCAGGCTACCATATACACTAACTACTCACCTCTAGCCGGTCAAAGACTCGTCCGCTATGCCTCTTACTTTGAATTTCGCCGCCGCGTGCGTAGAATCTAGTCAAACCACAACAATTATATCAAATACGGGTCAGAGAAACATAACCCAATTCAATTTATGCGAAATACGCGATAATACACCAAGTTGGTAAAACTCGACTCCGAGCCCGCTGCTCGAAAATTTTTAAAATTAGTACTAACGGATTCCTAGTCTCTCCACGAGTCCGTGCATATAAAATTTATCGAAATCGGAGTTCGAATGGCCTTTCAAAACCCAAAAATTCGTTTTCATAATTTATGCCCTAGTTCTTCACAAATTCTACCCAATTTCAGGAATTTTGTTATTGATTCTATCATAAAATAATATTTTTGAGTCAAGAAACTTACCTCCAGCGATTACCCATTGATTTCTCTCTTAAAAATCGCCTCAGAAACTTCTTCCCGTTCCAAAATTGGAAGAAAACTCGACCTTCTCATTATAGGTATACTTTTCACGCGTTTTACTGCTCCCAATGGATTCTTTGTGAAATTCTAATGAATTTAGGCTTTTCAATCACTCAATTTGACCTTATAATGAAGGAGATATGTAGGTTTTAATATTTGCAAATAGTGCAGGTTTTTAATACGCCGTCAGGGGCAGTTTCGTCATTAACCTGAAAATCTGGGCAACTTTAGTAAAATGGCCATAAAATCCTCATACGATGTCCAAATTCGATGATTCTTTTTGCTACGGGTCCGTAATTACGATACGGATCTAATGATTCATTCAAAACAGTAATCAGAGCTCATGTGTTCAATGTTATATCATTTATACTTGAACAAACGATGTCGAAACATAAGAAAACCGAGCATAACGCAACCCAAACCTATCTGAAACTCACCCGAGCTCCTCGGGACTGTATACGAATATACTAACATGCCACATATGATCATGCAAACTTAGTTTCACTCTCAAAACATCAAAACACCAAATTTACATCGGATTCAAGCCTAAGTTCTTCTAAAACTTCCGAAACTTGCATTTGATCTAAAACCCTACCTAAACACCTCCGAATGACTTGAAAATTTGCACGCAAATCCAAAATCACCTAACGGAGCTACTTCAACTCTCAGAATTTCGTTCTGAGCCCCAGATCAAATCTCACCTACCGTTCGGATTTCGCCAAAATTCAACCTTAGCTAATTCAAGCCTAAAACTACACCGGACCTCCGAATTCGATTCCGATTGCTCTCCTAAGTCATACATGATCCCTCGAAACTAGTAGAATCATCAGAATTCAATTCCGAGCTATCTAACTCATTAGTCAACATTCAGTTGACTTTTCAAACCTATTATTCTCATAAAGAGGTTTATGGCCTCATTTTTATCTAAATTTCTTCCGATTTGCTTCTAACATTCCGAACACATATAAATTAGCATATTGAAGTGTTAAATGAAGAAAACGGGGCAATAACTCCGGTAACAACGGGTCGGGTCATTACATTCTCCCCAACTTAAATAAATACTCGTCCTCGAGCGTACCCAGAGCTGTACTAGAAGCAACCCAATAGCTGAATGACCTTGCCAAACATATATTCGGGGTGGTACCACGTCCCCCTATCTATCATAAGTCCGATAACACAATATAGCTGAACTTCTACAGTCCATCTGAAACATAAACTGCATTTGCACTTTCCGAAATTACATAACAGTCATAATCTCATGCCTATGCCCAGGATACACACGATCCAACTGTAATAGCCCATACTCGACACTCCGGGTGAGATCTTATAGTGTACCAAACAACCCAATCACTCGAGACAATGGCCTCTAATCACCACAATTTCCCACGATAACCAAATACTAACTGAAAAACCTTTTTCATTAGCTAAAGTCTTATTCCAACACCTTCATATATTGCCCACGGCAACCGAACACGCGATATATCGAATCTATCTCTCAGGTCATCCATTCATGAACCCATTTCCCTTTTAACTGATACCACAATAGATTTCGGAGTCAAACCTCGATATCACCTTCCTAACCAGCTGAAAACACATACGCCCGCACTCATTAACGGCTCCAACGATCATTCCGATTATAACACACCGCACTAGTGATATGACACCTCAACACCGGCCTAAGCCACGATGAGCACAATATAGGCTCCAATAAGAAAATGCTTGAACACACTCAAATCATGACCACTAACTCAAACAAAAGAGCTGTAGATCAATTCCTCCATACCTTCATAACATAGGACTAAGATCCCGTCTCACATCATAGAAATAGAGTACCTGAATTCTCCTCGAAAGTTCATAACATCATACGGCCTTGCCACAATTTATGATTCCATCCAAACACTATTACCCACGAAGCACCTCAAGTCATCTCATCATGCTCAAAACAGTCAGCCACCCACAGATCTAGGTCTGAACTCAAGCAATCAATCTCACCAACGGTGAAACAATTAATATACGCCATCCAATCTTGTAAGGACACAACCGATGCGCCAGTCGTCGAGCGACACCTAACACTGACTTTCCTCAGAGACTAGGAAGTATTGTACATAAGGTAACCTATAGGAAAAACTATACTCAATATTACACGATTGCGGCGTGCAACCTGCTCAAAATGACATACCCGTGGCGGCGTGCCACCCGATCCAGATACCATACCTGTGGCGGCGTGCCACCCGATCCAAATAACCCGTGGCGGCGTGCCACCCGATCCATAAGTAAATCTCGCAAAAAGGAATGCACACTGAGTCAAATTTCTCATTACAATAAAAATATATATAGCCTTAAGCTCGGCCACAAGAAACGCATCCTACAAAGTTCCTCAATACCAGAACTGAATCAATGGTAGAGACCTCTACACCGATATCCGCCATGAAGGCCCCACCGACAAAGCAATACCTACCAGCCGTCCGCTGGTCCTGGTACAACTACCCTGATGGAGCATACTTTGATGCACTCTACTATGCAATTCGTGCCGTTTATGACATAGTCCATATCACATTAGTCTAGACGACCTGACTTATGACAACCAATCTACAATCAAGTATCATAACCCAAATTCATCCTATCAAGCTAAGAGAGAGCCACTAGGGCTTCCAATTTCCAATGATCGCTAAACGGCGCCGATACACACGATATACAACCACTGCACAGGCGGATTACGAGAACTTCTAGTCTCCATTACCAATATAACACATGATTCACTATGCCTGATCCCACATTCCACTGTACGAATACTTAACACACATCAATCATCCATTCATACCACAAAAGTCATTGAGAAATTTTTCCTATGCCATCAACAATTCAATCATCACCATCGATCCAACAAGAGAATACCCCCATACCACTAGATATTATCAGTTTACATTACATTGTCCTTTTGACCATATACCCTGCCATATCACTAGAATAGCAGTACTATTTTTCCCTTAATCACCAGAAAGATCGATGCTTAAATCACCTGCAGCTGCCCGCGCTGCTCAATAATTTTTAATGACTTCTCATATATTATGAACTGATCTCAAAACCTTGAACATGCCATTATCAACTTTCCATAACACATAGCATATACCATACCACACTAAGATAACATGGAAACTTCTATCCCTTTCCTACGCCGCAAACATCGACGCACTCAACTAGCCAAGGACCTTCATGATCCCATATAGAAGAAAACTCATTACACATTCCATGCTTTGCATACCAACATGAGATACACTCATTTTCAAACCACGGTAAAACACATCGCAAACTCTTTCTTCCAATTCATTGCATAAGTCTAGCTGCTAGGACTGCGTCCTTTTTACCCATATCGTGCTACGTAGCTGCCAGCACTCAAGAGCTTTGTTGCCCCATATCTGCAAGACTCATTACTTCGGACACATACCAGGAGTTAATCGTATCCTTATCATACCATTCCAGTTTATTAACAAGTTGCTTCATTTACCCAATTTCCTTTCTCATTCATCTTAAATTTAGTACTAGCCTTTACTGTAGCACTACATTATCTCAACTCATGTTACCACACGAGACTCATACACAAGACTACACGGTCTAAGGCTCACAGGCAGCTGAATACTCTCTCAGTGTTTCCCAGAAGTACCACATTCTACAATACTTCATTTTGAAGAACTTCCTGCGATTTTGAATTCGTTATTATTACTCTCCAATATAAATACATAGAATCTCATCATTTACATATCATTACACAAGTCTTGATCCCTTATAACGAAAACATCGCCTTTAGCCACATACCCAATCTTACGACACCTGACTGTTACAAGCAAAATCTTGAACACCGCAAGATCATTCTCGGGCGTCATTCACCCTTATTCAATTATAATTCAGCTGTCTTATTGAACAGAACCACTCGTGCCTTGTTAGAACTCTGACACTACAGAACATGATTACATACATATGCAAGTAGCTATCTTCTTTTTCTATACATCGAACATTCTTTACCAACAACAGTTCAAACCATCCTATTATTTCTTCATATCTACGAAGCACCATAACCTTTATCAGAATTTCCCAACATACTTGGAGACAAAATCAACATAGCACACAACAGTGCAATCAGTTAATCAATAACAACCTCCCCAACTTGGCTCGAAGCCATTCATCAAAGCACCTTTAGACACTTATAGCATTCTTACCAAAATGAGGCCACAATGTTATAGTGAGATTAATCTCAAGTCATTTACGAGCCTTGACAGAGACTCGAATCATCAGAGACCTTAACTCTTCTGCAACTCTTGCATTTATACACACACTACAGTTAAGCCTACTCTTTTTAGGTGACAAAAATCTTTTCTAAGTCCCAAATATTCCAAACATTTTGGCAGAGTTTCCTTTGTAATTTGGCCTATCTACCTGCCAGAGAATCACCAAACCATTCTAACAATACATCAACAACTCAACAAGACATCATAATATATTCCAACAACATTAAATCTCAATACTATACGAATCATATTATCACAATTTATACCTGAACATATGTTGCACCTGCTCGCATCATAACACATATCAAATACCTTTCAATTACACCTAAGAATCAATCCACCTACTTTGCCTCAATCTAGTATTTCAGTACAACACCTTCCACCAGGATACACATAGCATAATCACTTTAGTCTTCCTGAGTCTAAACTCGTTTTACTACACGTAAGGTACTTTACCTTTCAACTAAGAGATATGATAAATATTCACCACGCCCATAGCTCGGGGCTACACAACAGATTACAATAAAGATCTAACACATGATAGCTCATACATTATTAAGCTGCCATTTTCACAGTTAGGAACAATACCGATCACACAAAATTTCATAATACCAGTTTCTAAAATCAACACTTTGGTGCTCATGTCATAGACAAAGATCTGGCCTCAAGTCCTCCCGACTGGCCCAACATGAACTCGCAGAGATTATATCTCGCCCCTCGACCAGGGAATCACAAGCCATCAAGGCAATCATATTACTAAGCGCTCGATGCGTACACAGACATGTGGAAAGAATTTCAAAAATTATATCTCAAGCTGAATCAAATAAGCACGATAAGAATTCCAAGAATGTGAAGTGTTTCCTAAAGGTTTGCAGCCTCCCGAGGATAAGTACAGGCGTCCCCGTACCGATCCACAAGACTCTACCAACCGACTCAAGACTCATGAGGCCTAGTAACCTAGGCTCTGATACCAACTTGTCACGACCCCAATCCCGATCGTGATGGCGCCCAACACAACTGCAAGGCAAGCCCGACCATTTACACTCTCCTCCCGAGCATGAAGCTCAAATCAGTTACCTAGATATTATTATCAACAATAGAGCTAAACTGAATAACCATCCAAAGATCTAGGGTCATGAGTCTAGAGCCTCTAAACATGATCGGATAAAAATATCTAAACCAAATACTCAAATCTGAAAAATGTATATACAAAGGAAAACTGGAATAAGAAGAGAAGCTAGGTCCTGCGAACGCCAGCAGTTACATCAGCAACTCGGATAAATACTGATAAAAGCTGGAGTGCTCATATATCACTCTTGTGTACCTGAATCTGCACACAAAGGTGCAGGGAGTAGGGGTGAGTACTAAGTACTTAGTGAGTAATAAATATATACAAGTAGCTGAAAGTAAGAAATCCACAGAATACCACATAATGAAGCGGAACTACACTCTGATTCCTCCTACGAACTAGCAACAACAATAGTACATTACCACTATCACAGATAATTCACAGACAAAGATGCAATGCAAAGCACATAACCGCTACGGCATGTAGCCCGATCCATTTAACGTCGACGACGCTCACTAGGGGTGTGTACAGACTCCGGAGTGGCTTCTACAGCCCAAGCGCAAAACCGATGCGGCGTGCAGCCCGATCCTCAGTCCGCAACATGCATATGAGTCACACAACAGCTCAACTTATTTATTTCCGGGTTCCAATTCATTTAATTATGAAAATACTTTAATGCTTATTTAATTTTTCCAAAACAGATGACTTAGCATTTCAATACGGTGCTTTCAAACTAGGACTGAGATCAGTGATTAAGCAATTAGAGCTATCACATATATAACTATCCCCTAGGGATACTACAGGTCAGCACAAGGCCCCAAACATGGCTTACAGCCCACAAAATATATCTAACACAATGTGCGTTTCAACCGCATATAGCATATTATCACATCCGGGATGGACTAAGTCTCAATCCTCAGTCACAATCAATCTCGCACCTACCACGGGGTGCGAGCCTCGCCCTACTAGCGTCACAATATGCTAAGCCGGGGTTTCTGTGATGACCTGGCCCATCATCACGGGAATTACCACCCCGTTATGTTTTAAATACATGTTTTATGATTTTATATCAGTGTTAGAGTCTATCGGGTGAGTTATGAGTGAATTGGATTGAAAATGAGGCATGTAGCCTTTTTGAAGGAAACTTGAATAAAGAAAGTCAACCTGGAGTTGACTATTTGGTTAGAGGGCTCGGAATCGGATTCTGATGATTTGGTTAGTTCTGGGAGGTGAATTGTGACTTAGGGGAGCAATCGGAATTGAGTTTGGAGGTCCGGTGTAGAAATAGGCTTGAATTGGCTAAGGTTGAATTTTGGCGAAATCCGAACGGTAGGTGAGATTTTGATCCGGGGGTCGGAATGGAATTATGACAGTTGTAGTAGCTCCGTTAGGTGATTTTGGATGTGCCTGCAAAATTTCAGGTCATTCGGAGGTCGTTTGGTCGGGTTTTTGATCGAATGTGCAATTCGGAAAGTTTTAAGAAATTTAGGCTTGAATTCGATGTGAATCATGGGTTTTGATGTTGTTAGACGTGTTTTTATGATTGGAATGAGTTCGTATAGTGTTTTGGAGTATGTTGGTGGTTTTCGTTGGGGTCCCGGGAGCCTCGGGATGAATTCGGGGGGCCAAACGGACCAATTTGTGCCAAAAGGCACTGCTGTTCTGCTGCAATAATTGCAGAGAATTTTTGCTCTCTGCGATCGCGAAGTTTTGAATGCGATCACGTAAGGCAGCGTTTAGGTGTATCGCGATCGCGTGGTGATGTCTGCGATCGCGTAGGCCAATGTCGGAATGCAGTGCGATCGCGTTTGGGTTCACGCGATCGTGTAAGGTCAAGTCCGGATGCAATGCGATCGCGGGGCTGGAGTTGCGATCGCGTAGGGATCTTTGGTTGTTCACTACGATCGCGTGCCAAAGGCTGCGATCGCGTAGAAGAATAATCAGGCCCCAGGGAGTTGTGCATCACGATCGCGAGCCCAGTGCTGCGATCGCGTAGGGTTAATTGGCCTGGCAGTTAGTTTAAGTTCAGAACAGAACCAGTCGCGGGTTTCATACCCCAAAACGCCATTTTTGAGTTCTAGAGAGAGGAACTCACGGGAATTGCTGGGAATTCATTGGGGATTCGTCGGAGGTAAGTTTTGTGGCTTAATTACATCATTTTAACATGAAATCCTTGGTTAAATTTCTGTAAATGGAAGATTAAAGGGGGTTTGAGCCCTAGGCCTAAATTGAAGAAAAATACCGATTTGAGTGGGCAAATGGAGTCATATTTTGGTAAAGTTGATATGCCTAGACTCGTATTGAGATGAGGATTCCGAAAATGTGACTTTTGTAATTTTTCGACAAGCGTACCGAAAGTCGGGTTTTGACAACTTTGGGAATTTTGATGTAAATTGAGTTGTACTGATTGGGTGTCGTCCCATTGGCCTAATTTGTTGTATTTCTACAGTATTTGATCAGATTCTACGCGTGCAGAGCTTGATTCTCGTGGCAAGGGCATTGCGGAGTAGTCGTCGCTCCGTATTGAGGTGAGTAATAGATGTGGGTGATGAACAGTGGATTCAAAACCCCGGTATACCACTTTGTGACGCTGTATAGCGGCGAGACACGTACTCCCTTGTGAGTGCGGGGTCGATTGTGATTGGGAACTATGGCTTAGTCCGACTTGTTGATACTGTGTTATGACATTGGCTATTCTTGAGCCGTCGAACCTCCTTCTCGGATGGTTGCATACTATATATTGTGATATTGGCCACTCTTAAGCCGTTGAACCCCCTTCTTGGGCGGATGAGTATACATGTGGGCCGTGAGCCAGTTATTGGATCCCTCGAGGATTGTTATCATTGTCTTATCATATTGACATGTTAGTTACTACCGATCCGTAGCTATTTCTGTTATCATGCTATTTCCAATCTCTGGAACTTGGTATTACTGTTTTCCATCTGAAAAATGACAAAAAGGTTTTTCAAAACTACTTTTGAGCCTGCGAGGTTGTATTTGCATATTAGTCGGCTGGTAGTGGATCGGGCTGCGCACCGCGACGATATATATGTTGGATCGGACTGCACGCCGTGATGATATTGTGCTTGGGCTGTAGGAGCCCTCCGAAGTCTGAACCCTCACGGTGAGCACGGGTACCCAAATTGGATCGGGTTACTGCGCCGTAGCGGTCATATCATGCATTGCATTGCATTTAGCTACATCTGCTAGTTGTTATCCTGTTTTGCTGGTACTTGTTGGTACATGTACAGTCGATATTGATTCTGTGACAGGGTATTTGGTTACAGCTTTACATAGTGCTTTATTGCGGATGTCTTATCTGCGCTGTCTTACCCTTGTTTATTACCACTGAGTCTGGCAGTACTCATTTTACTCCCTGCACCTTGTGTACAGATCCAGGTACCTCTCAGCAGTGATCTAGTAGCTGTGCGAGGCGACATTTCTGGATATTCGAGGTAGCTGCAGAGTCCGCAGGACCCGATATTCTTTCTTACTGTCTCTTGATTTTGTATTGACTTTTCTTTCCGCACTTGGTATCTTGTAAACCTTTATACACTCATGTTCAGTAGAGGCTCATGACTCTTGACCCTTCGTTCTATGGGAGTTGGCATGCGTTGGGACTTGGTTCCCTGTTTTGATATATTTATCATTGATGTCTTATAATTTGTTATGCTTAAATGGGACAAGGCGAGCTTCTAGCTCCGTAATTGTTGTTGATTGGTCAGGCTGGCCTAGCAGTGTGCTGGGCGCCATCACGACCGAATTTGGGGTCGTGACAAGTTGGTATCAGAGCCTAGGTTTACTAGGCCTCATGAGTCTTGATCCGGTTAGTAGAGTCTTGTGGATCGGTACGGGGATGCCTGTACTTATCCTCGGGAGGCTGCGAACCTTTAGGAAAACTTCACTTTTCTTGAACTCTGTCGTGCGATCTTGTTGTTTTGAGAACTGAACTTCTATATTCTATTCTCTCGCGGATGGCGAGAACGCGAGCATCAAGACGAGGTGGACGACCTCCGTTGACACCTGTTAGAGGTCGTGGGCGCGGTCGTGCTAGAGGTAGAGGTAGGGCAGCTGAGGCAGTGCCAGCTGACCCGCCCATAGTACCAGTTCAGGAGCAGCCCCTAGTGGTTGATGCTCCAGCAGCCCCAGTTCAGGGCAGACTGTATCTATTGCTATTCCTGGTCTTCAGGAGACTCTTGCTCAGATATTATCGGTGTGTTCCAGTTTGGCTCAGGTAGTTTCAGCTACCAATACTGCAGCGACATCTCAGACAGGGGGTGGTCAGCAAATCCCTGCAGCTCGCACACCTGAGCAGGTTGTTCAGGGACTTCAGACGCTAGAGGCGGTCCCCGCTCAGGTGGTTGCACCAGTCATTCCTCCAGCTGCACCAGCTCCAGAGCATATGGTTCAGGCTATGCCCGATGACGAGCAGCGTCGTCTTGAGAGGTTTGGTAGACTTCAGCCACCCCATTTCAGTGGCGTTGAGGGCGAGGATGCCTAGGGTTTCTTGGACAAGTGTCAGAGGATGTTGCGGACGGCTGGTATTCTTGAGTCCAGCGGAGTTTCATTTACTACCTTTCAGTTCACTGGTCCCGCATTTGATTGGTGGGAAGAGTTTGAGAGGCGTAGGCCTGCAAGAGCAGCACCTCTCACATGGCAGCAGTTCTCTACTCTCTTTCTAGAGAAATATGTACCTCGGTCTCGTCGCGAGGAGCTACGTTGCTAGTTCGAGTGGTTGGTTCAGGGCGACATGTCTGTGACCCAGTATGAGCTCGGATTCACACGGTTGGCTAGGCATGCCACATGGATGATCCCTAATGATAGGGAGAGGATCAGGAGGTTCATTGATGGCCTCAATTACTCTATCCGCATTCTTATGACCAGAGAGAGAGTTTTGTCATCATTATTTGAGCAGGTTGTTGATATGGCATGCTCCATTGAGGCGGATTGTCACCGAGAGAGAGAGGAGCGGGAGGCCAAGAGGCCTCGTGGTTCTGGCAGTTTCAGTGGTGCTCCATCTAGAGGGCATTCCCAGCAGAGCAGAGGTCGCTCGTCTAGACCTTCTCATTCAGGCCGCCCAGAGCAGAGCGGAGGTTCTTATGGTCGTGGTCGACAGGGGTTTCAGCAGGGTCAGTCATTGCTTAGTGCCCTTCCAGCCCAGGGTGCAACACTTACTTCTTCAGCCCCGGGTTCTTCTACGGCGAGGGGCTCCCTTCAGTCCCCTTCTCCAGCACAAGGTGCATGTTATGAATGTGGTGAGTTTGGCCACATGAGGAGACAGCGCCCTCGACTCCGTAGGGACAGGACTCAGTAGAGGGACCAACCCTCATCTTCAGCACCATCTCAGTCTAGTAGAGGTGGAGGTCAGTCTTCTCGTGGTCGCCCCATGGGCAAGGAGAGATCTGGTGGAGGCCAGGCACGGTTCTATGCAGCGTGATGCAGTTGCCTCCGATGATGCAGTTGCCTCCGATGCAGTGATTACAGGTATCATTTCTGTCTGTCACAGAGATGCCTCTGTTCTATTTGATCCGGGGTCCACATATTCTTACGTGTCCTCTTATTTTGCACATCATTTGGGTGCGACTCGTGGTAGTCTTGATTTACCGGTTCATGTATCCACCCCCGTGGGTGATACGATTGTTGTGGATCATGTCTATAGATCCTGTGTTATATCTATTGGGGGTCTGGAGACCCAGGCCGATTTGTTATTGTTGGGGATGGTGGACTTTGATGTTATATTGGGTATGGACTGGTTGTCTCCGTACCATGCTATATTGAACTGTCATGCTAAGACAGTTACGTTGGCCATTCCTGGTATTTCTCGGATTGAGTGGCGGGGTTCGACCGATTTCGTCCCTAGCCGTGTCATTTCGTTCCTAAAAGCTCAGAAGATGGTCGAAAAAGGGTATTTATCATACTTGGTTTTTGTGAGAGATGTGGGAGTTGAGTCTCCTAGCATTGATTCTGTACCTGTTTGAGGGACTTTCCAGATGTATTCCCCTCAGACCTGTCGGGCATGCCGCCGGACAGGGATATTGATTTTGGCATTGACTTGGTGCCGGGCACTCATCCCATATCCGTTCCTCCTTATCGGATGGCACCGACTGAGTTGAAAGAACTGAAAGAGCATCTCTAGGAGCTTCTGGATAAGGGTTTCATCCGCCCTAGTGTGTCCCCGTGGGGTGCGCTGGTATTATTTGTTAAAAAGAAAGATGGTTCCATGCGAATGTGTATTGGTTATAGGCAATTGAACAAAGTGACATCGAAGAACAAGTACCCTCTACCGCGCATAGATGATTTGTTTGATCAGTTACAAGGTGCGAGGGTGTTTTCTAAGATCGATCTTCGTTCAAGCTATCATCAGTTGAAGATCAGGGACTCAGATATTATGAAGACTGCATTCAGGACCCGATATGGTCATTATGAGTTTCTTGTGATGTCGTTTGGGCTGACCAACGCCCCAGCAACATTTATGCATCTGATGAACAGTGTGTTCAGGCCTTATTTGGATTCATTTGTGATTGTGTTCATTGATGACATTCTAGTCTACTCCCGTAGTCAGGAGGAGCATGCTCAGCATTTGAGTATTGTGTTGCAGAGATTGAGGGAGGAGAAGCTATATGCTAAATTCTCCAAGTGCGAGTTTTGGCTCGAGTCCGTAGCATTTCTGGGACATGTGGTGTCTCTTGATGGTATTCAGGTTGATCCTAAGAAGATAGAGGCGGTGCAGAGTTGGCCTAGACCGTCCTCAGCTACAGAGATCATGAGTTTTCTTGGTTTGGCGGGATATTATCACCGGTTTGTTCAGGGATTTTCATCCATTGCTTCTTCATTGACTAAATTGACCCGGAAGGGTGCACCATTCGTGTGGTCGGATGAGTGCGAGGAGAGCTTTCAGAAGCTCAAGACAGCTTTGACCACAGCTCCAGTGTTAGTATTGCCATCAGCTTCAGGTTCATATACCGTTTATTGTGATGCCTCGAGAGTGGGGATAGGTTGTGTGTTGATGCAGGAAGGTAAGGTAATTGCTTATGCTTCTCGGCAATTGAAGCCACATGAGAAGAACTATCCTGTTCATGATTTGGAGCTAGCCGCCATTGTTCATGCCTTGAAGATTTGGAGGCACTATTTGTACGGCGTGTCTTGTGAGGTGTATACCAACCATCGTAGTCTCCAGCACTTGTTCAAACAGAAAGACCTTAATTTGAGACAGCGAAGATGGCTTGAGTTGCTGAAGGATTATGACATTACTATATTATATCATCCGGGGAAGGCCAATGTGGTGGCCGATGCTTTGAGCCGGAAGGCGGTCGGTATGGGGAGCTTGGCATATATTCCGGCTGAGGAGAGGCCATTTGCTCATGATGTTCAGGTGCTAGCCAATCGGCTAGTGAGGTTAGATATTTCGGAGCCCAGCCGGGTATTGGCTTGTGTTGTATCTCGGTCATCTCTATATGATCGTATTCGTGAGCGCCAGTATGATGATCCACATTTGGCTGTCCTTAGGGACAGAGTTCAGCATGATGATGCTAGAGATGTCACCATTGATAGTGACGGCGTATTGAGGATGCAGGGCCGGATATGTGTGCCCAATGTTGATGGCCTTCGTGAGTTGATTCTGGAAGAGGCCTATAGCTCGCGGTATTCTATCCATCCAGGAGCCGCTAAGATGTATCAAGATTTGAAACAGCACTATTGGTGGAGAAAGATGAAAATGGACATTATCAGACATGTAGCACGGTGCCTCAACTGTCAGCAGGTTAAGTACGAGCATCAGAGGCCCGGTGGTGTATTTCAGCGCATTGCTATTCCTGAGTGGAAATGGGAGAGGATCACTATGGACTTTGTTCCTGGACTCCCTCGGACGGCGAGGAAGTTTGATTCTGTATGGGTGATTGTGGATAGACTGACCAAGTCAGCTCACTTCATTCCAGTTAGTACTACCTACTCATCGGAGCGGTTGACAGCGATATTTTTTGGGGAGATTGTCTGGTTGCATGGAGTCCCAGTGTCTATCATATCCGACAGGGGTACTCAGTTCACTTCTCAATTTTGGAGAGCATTTCGGCGAGAGATGGATACGCGGGTTGAGTTGAGCACATCATTTCATCCCCAGACAGATGGGCAGTCTGAGCGTACTATTCAGATTCCGGAGGATATGTTGCGAGCTTGTGTGATTGACTTTGGTGGTTCGTGGGATGAGTTCCTACCACTTGCTGAGTTTGCCTACAACAACGGTTATCAGTCGAGTATTCAGATGGCCCCGTATGAGGCATTGTATGGCAGGCGGTGTAGATCCCCCGTGGGATGGTTTGAGCCTGGTGAGGTTAGATTGATAGGGACCGAGTTAGTCCAGGATGCTCTGGATAGAGCAAAGTTGATCCAGGAGAGGCTTCGTACAGCACAGTCTCGTCAGAAGAGTTATGCGGACCATAGAGTTCGAGAGTTGTCTTTCATGGTTGGTGACAGAGTATTGTTGAAGGTTTCACCTATGAAGGGTGTCATGAGGTTTGGGAAGAAAGGAAAGTTGAGTCCTAGGTATATTTGTCCTTTTGAGATACTCAGGAGGGTTGGAGATGTGGCATATGAGTTAGCCTTGCCGCCCAGCTTATCCAGCGTTCATCCGGTATTCCATATGTCTATGCTCCGGAAGTACATTGGAGATCCGTCTCATGTATTAGACTTCAGTACCATTCAGCTTGATGGTGATCTATCCTATGATGTGGAGCCTATTGCCATTTTGGGACGTCGGGTGAGAAAATTGAGGTCTAAGGAGATTGCATCAGTTAAGGTTCAGTGGAGAGGTCGACCCGTGGAGGAGGCCACTTGGGAGATCGAGCGGGAGATGCGGAGCAGATATCCTCACTTGTTTGAGACTTCAGGTATGATTGTTATACATTCAGATAAGTGTTTCCCAGTTTTGAGCTCAGAAAAGTGTGACGACCCGGCCCGTCGTCACGGGAATTACATCCCCGTTATGTTGTAAATACATGTTTTATGCTTTTATATCGGTGTTAGAGTCTATCGGGTGAGTTAGGAGTGAATTGGATTGAAAATGAGGCATGTAGCCTTTTTGAAGGAAACTTGAATAAGGAAAGTCAACCTGGAGTTGACTATTTGGTTAGAGGGCTCGGAATCGGATTATGATGATTCGGTTAGTTCCGGGAGGTGATATGTGACTTAGGGGAGCAATCGGAATTGAATTTGGAGGTCCGGTGTAGAAATAGGCTTGAATTGGCTAAGGTTGAATTTTGGCGAAATCCGAACGGTAGGTGAGATTTTGATCCGGGGGTCGGAATGGAATTCCGACAGTTGCAATAGCTCCGTTAGGTGATTTTGGATGTGCCTGCAAAATTTCAGGTCATTCGGAGGTCGTTTGGTCGGGTTTTTGATCGAATGTGCAATTCGGAAAGTTTTAAGAAATTTAGGCTTGAATTCGATGTGAATCATGGGTTTTGATGTTGTTAGACGTGTTTTTATGATTGGAATGAGTTCGTATCGTGTTTTGGAGTACGTTGGTGGTTTTCGTTGGGGTCCCGGGAGCCTCGGGATGAATTCGGGGGTCCAAACAGACCAATTTGTGCCAAAAGGCACTGCTGTTCTGCTGCAATAATTGCAGAGAATTTTTGCTCTCTGCGATCGCGAAGTTTTGAATGCGATCGCGTAAGGCAGCGTTTAGGTGTATCGCAATCGCGTGGTGATGTGTGCGACCGCGTAGGCCAATGTCGGAATGCAGTGCGATCACGTTTGGGTTCACGCGATCGCGTAAGGTCAAGTCCGGATGCAATGCGATCGCGGAGTTGCGATCGCGTAGGGATCTTTGGTTGTTCACTGCGATCACGTGCCAAAGACTACGATCGCGTAGAAGAAAAATCAGGCCCCAGGGATTTGTGCATCGCGATCGCGAGCCCAGTGCTGCGATCGCGTAGGGTTAATTGGCATGGCAGTGAGTTTAAGTTCAGAACAGAACCAGTCGCGGGTTTCATACCCCAAAACGCCATTTTTGAGTTCTAGAGAGAGGAACTCACTGGAATTGCTGGGAATTCATCGGGGATTCGTCGGAGGTAAGTTTTGTGGCTTAATTACATCATTTTAACATGAAATCCTTGGTTAAATTTCTGTAAATGGAAGATTAAAGGGGGGTTTGAGCCCTTGGCCTAAATTGAAGAAAAACACTGATTTGAGTGGGCAAATGGAGTCCGATTTTGGTAAAGTTGATATGCCTAGACTCATATTGAGATGAGTATTCCGAAAATGTAACTTTTGTAATTTTTCGACAAGCGTACCGAAAGTCAGGTTTTGACAACTTTGGGAATTTTGATGTAAATTGAGTTGTATTGATTGGGTATCGTCCCATTGGCCTAATTTGTTGTATTTCTACTTTATTTTATCAGATTCTACGCGTGAGGAGCTTGATTCTCGTGGCAAGGGCATTGCGGAGTAGTCGTCGCGCCGTATTGAGGTAAGTAATAGATGTGGGTGATGACCAGCGGGTTCGAAACTCCGGTATACCACTTTGTGACGCTGTATAGCGACGAGACACGTACTCCCTTGTGAGTGCGGGGTCGATTGTGATTGGGAACTATGGCTTAGTCCGACTTGTTGATACTGTGTTATGACATTGGCTATTCTTGAGTCGTCAAACCTCCTTCTCGGATGGTTGCATACTATATATTGTGATATTGGCCACTTTTGAGCCATTGAACCCCCTTCTTGGGCGGATGAGTATACATGTGGGCCGTGAGCCAATTATTGGATCCCGCGAGGATCGTTATCATTGTCTTATCATATTGACATGTTAGTTACTACCAGTCCGTAGCTATTTCTGTTATCATGCTATTTCCAATCTCTGGAACTTGGTATTACTGTTTTCCATCTGAAAAATGACAAAAAGGTTTTTCAAAACTACTTTTGAGCCTGCGAGGCTGTATTTGCATATTAGCTGACTGGTAGTGGATCGGGCTGCGCGCCGCAGCAGTATATATGTTGGATCGGACTGCACGCCGCAGTGATATTGTGCTTGGGCTGTAGGAGCCCCTCCGGAGTCTGAACCCCCACAGTGAGCACGAGTACCCAAATTGGATCGGGCTACGCGCCGTAGCGGTCATATCATGCATTGCATTGCATTTAGCTACATCTGCTAGCTGTTATACTGTTTTGCTGGTACTTGTTGGTACAGGTACAGATGATATTGGTTCTGTGACAAGGTATTTGATTACAGCTTTACATAGTGCTTGATTACGGATTTCTTATCTGCGTTGTCTTACCCTTGTTTATTACCATTGAGTCTGGCGGTACTCATTTTACTCCCTGCACCTTGTGTGCAGATCCAGGTACCTCTCAGCAGTGATCTAGTAGCTGTGCGAGGCGAAGTTTGTGGATAGTCGAGGTAGCTGCAGAGTCCGCAGGACCCGATATTCCTTCTTACTGTCTCTTGATTTTGTATTGACTTTTCTTTCCGCACTTGGTATCTTGTAAACCTTTATACACTCATGTTCAGTAGAGGCTCATGACTCTTGACCCTTCGGTCTATGGGAGTTGGCATGCATTGGGACTTGGTTCCCTGTTTTGATATATTTATCATTGATGTCTTATAATTTGTTATGCTTAAATGGGACAAGGCGAGCTTCTAGCTCCGTAATTATTGTTGATTGGCCAGGCTGGCCTAGCAGTGTGTTGGGCGCCATCACGACCGAATTTGGGGTCGTGACAGTTTCGAACCCTCACGCTACCATATACACTAACTACTCACCTCTAGCCGGTCAAAGACACGTCCGCTATGCCTTTTACTTTGAATTTCGCCGCCGCGTGCGTAGAATCTAGTCAAACCACAACAATTATATCAAATACGGGTCAGAGAAACATAACCCAATTCAATTTATGCGAAATACTCGATAATACACCAAGTTGGTAAAACCCGACTCCGGTCCCGCTGCTCGAAATTTTTTAAAATTAGTACTAACGGATTCCTAGTCTCTCCACGAGTCCGTGCATATAAAATTTATCAAAATCGGAGTTCGAATGGCCTTTCAAAACCCAAAAATTCGTTTTCATAATTTATGCCCTAGTTCTTCACAAATTCTACCCAATTTCAGAAATTTTTTTATTGATTCTATCATAAAATCATATTTTTGAGTCAAGAAACTTACCTCCAGCGATTACCCATTGATTTCTCTCTTAAAAATCGCCTCAGAAACTTCTTCCCGTTCCAAAATTGGAAGAAAACTCGATTTGCTCATTATAGGTATACTTTTCACGCGTTTTATTGCTCCCAATGCATTCTTTGTGAAATTCTAATGAATTTAGGCTTTTGAATCACTCAATTTTACCTTATAATGAAGGAGATATGTAGGTTTTAATATTTGCAAATAGTGCAGGTTTTTAATACGCCGTCAGGGGCAGTTTCGTCATTAACCTGAAAATCTGGGCAACTTTAGTAAAATGGCCATAAAATCCTCATACGATGTCCAAATTCGATGATTCTTTTTGCTACGGGTCCGTAATTACGATACGGATCTAATGATTCATTCAAAACAGTAATTAGAGCTCATGTGTTCAATGTGATATCATTTATACTTGAACAAACGATGTCGAAACATAAGAAAACCGAGCATAACGCAACCCAAACCTATCTGAAACTCACCCGAGCTCCTCGGGACTGTATACGAACATACTAACATGCCACATATGATCATACAAACTTAGTTTCACTCTCAAAACATCAAAACTAACATCAAAACACCAAATTTACATCGGATTTAAGCCTAAGTTCTTCTAAAACTTCCAAAACTTGCATTTGGTCTAAAACCCGATCTAAACACCTCCGAATGACTTGAAAATTTGCACGCAAATCCAAAATCACCTAACGCGGGTACTGCAACTCTCAGAATTTCGTTCTGAGCCCCAGATCAAAATCTCACCTACCGTTCGGATTTCGCCAAAATTCAACCTTAGCCAATTCAATCCTAAAACTACACCGGACCTCCGAATTCGATTCCGATTGCTCTCCTAAGTCATACATGATCCCTCGAAACTAGTAGAATCATCAGAATTCAATTCCGAGCTATCTAACTCATCGGTCAACATTTGGTTGACTTTTCAAACCTATTATTCTCATAAAGAGGTTTATGGCCTCATTTTTATCTAAATTTCTTCCGATTTGCTTCTAACATTCCGAACACATATAAATTAGCATATTGAAGTGTTAAATGAAGAAAACGGGGCGATAACTCCCGTAACGACGGGTCGGGTTATTACACAAACAGACTCTAAATGAAGCTAAAAGTAATATATCTGAATGCACGTCTGAATATTAAGATGTGTTATGCACATCTGATCACTAAATATTTCTTTTAGCTTCATTTAGTAATATTACTATTATTATTATTTATATTATCAAGTCTTAATTCAAATTAGTAAGATGTTAGCCATATGTTTGCAATTAATTTCCTTTTGATATAAAAAATTTTATTTGCTAATATAAAGAGATTTTAGTAGTTTAATTCGAAGTTCTAAAATATTTTTTATGTTAAAAAGTAAATATTCTTTGTTTTTTTTAAAACCTTTTTTACACGGAGTTTATATTTTTCTACAAAGTTCAAAATTGTCTAAGTCAAAATATTATTATGTATTTTACAATACTTTTTAGGGCCTAAAAATTTTTGGGTTGTATATTTCTAAGAAAATAATCTGTTTGAAGATTGCAATGATGTATTAAATGGTATGATCTTAAACAGAAAATAGGAAAAAATTCAGGAAGTAAAGAAGTTATTCTTGACTAAACAAAAGAAAGCATGGAACATGTAACATATGACGAATAATTCAAAGGCAATAGCACAAATATTCAGAAAGCACTGAAATATAAATCTTAGCTATGCATACATTATCCGAATTCTAGCCAAATATGAAACTATAGCTGCTCTAATTTCAATAACACAGAACCTCATTATCTGAATTCTAGCCATAGCAAGTTTCTTATGGACGAGCTTCGTAAACACAACTTACGGTTTATATTTCAACTAGAGAAATTGAATTTCAGTCACTAATATGCAATTCTTGAAGAAAACTAAAGAACGTTCAAGAGGGACAATGTGAATCTGCAAGAGAGAAAAAAACATTGCTAATAATTTAGAACACTGTCCCAATAAAGATTTACGATTCAGAGTATTGGGATATCAACAAAATCAAGAAAAATTACAGAAATTCAGAGATTTAATCAAAATAGAATATCCAAAAGTGAGAACAAGACACAAATAAGAGGCAAGCAAAACCTTCTAGTTTAGCCCTGTCACGACCCCAAACCCGGTCGTGATGGCGCCCAGCACACTGCTAGGCCAGCCCGACCAATCAACATAAATCATGGAGCCGTCAGCTCACATTTAACCACTTTTAGGCTTAAACAAAGATAGAACGATAATAATGAAAATATCCAAATACGGGGATCACACATCCCAAACCAATAAAACCTCCCAATAGACAAGGAGCCACAAGTCATGAGCCTCTACCAGAATATGTAGTGTAATAGTGTATACAACTATGCTCAAGTGCGGAAATAGATAAAACAAGAATAAAGATAAGCTGGAGAGAGTCAGGTCCTGCGGACGCGGGCAGCTACCTTGACTATCCAGAAACAACTCGAGGCAGCTACGGAATCAAGTCTGTTGGGACGTACCTGGATCTGCACACAAGGTACATGGAGTAAAGTGAGTACTTCCAGACTCTGTGGTAATAAGCAGGGGTAAGACAGCGAAGGTAGGAATATCCAATATAGCACTAAGTAAAGCTATACACAAATACCATGCAACAGTGCCAACATGAACAATATCTGGAATAGCAACATCCACTAACAGCATAACAGCTAACAACATAAAAGCTAACAGATAAAGCTAAATGCAATATAATGCATGAACATGACCGCTACGACGCGTAGCCCGATCCATTTGGGTACCCGTGCTCACTGTGGGGGTTCAGACTCCGGAAGGGCTCCTACAACCCAAGCACAATATCATGATACGCTGCAGCGCGTAGCCCGATCCACTACCAGCCAACTAATTCGCAATGCAGCCTCACAGGCTCAAAAGTAGTATTTAAAAACTCTTTTTGTCATTTTTAGTAGAAAATAGTATATCAGAAATTCCAGAGTTTGGAAAACCATTATGACAGTAATAGCTCAGGACTGGTAGTAAAATAGCATGTCAATATCACAGAAACAATAATAACGATCCTCGCAGGATCCCAATAACTGGCTCACAGCCCAAAAATGTACACAACCATCCAAGTAGGAGGTTCACCATCTCAATAGTAGCCAAAAACACAGTATAGTATCAATAGGTCGGACTAAGCCATAGTCCCCAATCACATTCGACCCTGCACTCACAGGAGAGTACGTGTCTCGCCTCAATACAGCGTCACAAAGTGGTATACCGGGGTTTCGAACCCGCTGGTAATCACTCACACCCATTACTCACCTCGACTCGGCTCGACGACTAGTCCGCGATGCCTTTGCCACGAGAATCGGCCTCCACAGGTGTATAATCTGATCAAATTCAATAGAAATACATCATAATAGGCCAATGGGGCGTTACCTAGTCAAAACAACTCAAATAACACCAAAAACTACATAGTTGCCAAAACCCGACTTTCAGTACGCTTCTCGAAAAATTACAAAAGTCACATATTCGGAATCTTCGTCTCAACACGAGTCCATGCATATAAAATTTATCAAAATCGAACTCTGTTTACCCATTCAAATCAATGATTTTCCATAACCCAGGCTTAGGGCTAAAATCCCCCATAAATCACCCATTAACAGTGAAATACTCGAAGATTCCATGATAAAATAACGTATTTAGGCCATACAACTTACCTCCGATGATTAACCGGTGAAATTCCCTTCAATTCCCATCAATATGCTCTCTTAGAACTCAAAAATGGAGGTTATGGGTATATGGTTCGCGAATACACTGTTCTGATATTTTAATATACTGACTACTAGTTTACTCTATGCGATCGCAGCCACTGGCTCGCGATCGCGATCCACAAAACTTCTAGGCTCCAAAAATGCTCTATGCGATCGCGGCCATTGGCAAGCGATCGCGATGCACAAAAAAATCTAGCGACCAATTTACCTCTACGTGATCGCGACTCTACCTCCGCGATCGCACAGCTTCCTACCTCGACCCTACGCGATCGCACAAACTCGACTGCGATCACATTGACTTAAATCCCTTACTTACGCGATCACATACAAACCATCGCGATCGCGATACATTCAAACACAACCTTACGCGATCGCATGGGACCCTCCGCGATCGCGAAGAACAAAAATTCTCTGCATTAATTGCAGCAGAAATAGCAGTGCCTTTTGGCACAAAATGGTCCGTTTGGACCCCCGAATTCATCCCGAGGCCCCCAGGACCCCAACGAAAACCACAAACCTACTCCAAAACACGATACAAACTTATTCCAATCATAAAAATATGCCTTTAAACATAGAAACCATCGAATCATAGCGGATTCAAGCCTAAGTTTCATCTAGAACTTCCGAAACCAATATTCAATCAAAAACCCGACCAGACGAAGTCCGAATGACCTGAAAATTTGCAGACATATCCAAAATCACCTAACGAAGCTACAACAATTATCAGAATTCCATTCCGACTCCCGGATCAAAATCTCACCTACCGTTCGGATTTCTCCAAAATTCAACCTTAGCCAATTCAAGCCTATTTCTACGCCGGACCTCCAAATTTAATTCCGATCGCTCCCCTAAGTCACAAATCACCTTCCGGAACTGTGAGAATCCTCAGAATTTGATTCCGAGACCTCTAACTACATAGTCAAATCCAGGTTGTCTTTTCATAAACAAGCTTCCTTTCAAAAGGCTATTTGCCTCATTTTCAACCAGAATCACTCCTAACTCACCCGATAGACTCTAACACCGATATAGAAACATGAAACATATAAATGAAAGGTAACGGGGTAGTAATTCCTGTGACGACGGGCCGGGTCGTCACAAGCCCCTTCTCAATTGTATTTTAAAAGGTTTTTTTAACCCTAAACTCAAAACTGAAATTTACCATTAGAAAAGTGGAAACAAGATGGAGACTTCCAAGTATAATTTTCAAAATCTTACCAGAAAAAGATTTGGCGCCTGCTTGATCATTGAAGAGAGAGACGTGTGAAGGATTTAATTTTTTCTTTTGGGGTTACACGAAATAGCCTGATGTCAAAAGAGCAAAAAGGAGAGGCGTGTATTTTCGGTACTTTAAACCTCTGAACGGAATTAAGACTCGATTAAAGGTCTGACCGAACCAGATCCAACCAAACCTATATATACCAAATACACTAATATATTACATAATATGTTTAACTTTTTATTTTATTATATATATTATTGTAATTACATATATGTACATAATTCAAATTAATGACATTATTAATGGGCCCTCCTTATTGGGCACAATTATGATCTAACCCACCCCATATAAATAAAATACTAATATATTTTATCTTTTTTCACTAAATACCCATCCCCACGTTCTACCCTCTCTTTTCCTCCCTCATTTCTTTCTCACTTTCTCTCTCTACGTATTATTCTTTCTCACACTCTCTCCTTCTTTCTATATGTTGCTTTTGAAGATGAGTCATTTATGGCTTTCAACCGAGAAATCGATGCTTATTCACTACAAAATGAAAGGATTGTTGTGATACACCAGATTACAAATGCGTGAAATCCATGCCTCTAGCTGGAAAGAATATCATCGAGTGGATGGCAAAGTTGGATTCCATTGCAAGGGAAGTTGAGGCAGAGCTAGTTCCAATTGCTAGCCTTGGTCAATATTAAGGTGGGGAACTCAAAACGAGCAGCAGATCTACTCTTCTAAACTTCTCCAGGCTCTCCGTCAAGTCCACTGGAGTGATGATAGTTCGTAACCGGCTATTTTTTTACAGTTTTAAAAATGTAGTTATTTTGTAATCATTTCTTACTATTTCTTTTTTAATAATTATGTAAGTATTGTGTAGATTAATGCTTATGTAGACTAGTTGTATTAATTTGGTGAATAAATTATAGTTGTAATTATCTACAACTTATAAATATAGTTATTTTGTAGTCATGTCGATTAGTTATCTTTATTTTTGTAGATTAATTGTAGTTGCTATTTTCTATATTTTTACAAATGTTGTTATTTTGTAGTCATTCTGTAGTTCTTACTATTTTTTTAAAGAATTATGTAGGTATAATGTACATTAAGGCTGTAAAAATCTATTTTTTAATTTCATTGTTAAATTGTAGTTTAGTAGTGTCACACCTCCTTTTGGCGATCTCCCTCCCCCGGAGGGTAGAAGCACAAGGGAGTTTTTCCAAATTAAGTGACAATATTCAAAACGGGATTATTCTATTTATTTCAGAGTCGCCACTTGGAATAAATTATGGTGTTCCAAGTCACCAATTTATTCAAATCCCGAATCGAGGAAATTTCGACTTTCCAAATGAAGTCTGCGAACCAGAAATTCTAAGTAAGGAATTCTGTTGACCCGAGGGAAGGTGTTAGGCACCCCCGAATCCCGTGGTTCTAGCACGGTCGCTTAAACTATTATAAATGGATAAAATATCTGATTTTAATACGTATCATAAATCATGTGCTTTTAATCAATTCTAGGCCGCTTTTATTATTATTTTTAATAGAAATGTAACATCATAAAGACATGTCTCGGACCGCGTTGCGATCAACGCACCCGTGGTTGTTGACATATTTCAAACCCGTTGAGATTCGAATTTGGGTCGCATAAATGTGCACCCGAGCTTAGGAAGGCAAATAGTGATTAAGGCGTGTCCTAAAGAGATATCCTAAAGCGACTACGTTTTTGCCTCGTCGTATCTCTAAAAAATAAAAAAAAAGAAATAACATCCTATATTATCTTTATATTAGAGTTCTAGAGCTAAATTGTGAACATGACTTGTTAGAATTAAAATGAACAAGATGGCCTCCATTTAACATCTAGGGGCCCAAACCCAACGTGAATGATGCAAATTGGGGCTGGGCCAACTTATTCTGATTCGAGCTCAACTACATGGTGCTACCCACACCCTAAATTCAACATGTGGAAAAATGAGATTGATACTAAGGAAACTATTTTTTATGAGACTAAATAGAACAAATGGTTAACTAAAGGGGCATGAGCTACTGATTACTCAATCTTTAAACTTGATAGGCATTTAAATAGGCTATAAATGAAAGGAAACTAGTCATAGCAGTACATGGATACTACATCGTCGATTTTTGTCTAAACTATCATACATGGGAATGAATCCGCAGTTTTAAACTAATAAGCAATCAATATTTATTTACACATTAATAAAAACTACTTAACATGATTCTAATAAGCTAAATAACTAACACATATACAACTTAACATATGGAAATATGACTAAATGACTTCCAACTTTAAAGCTCCATTCTTATTCATGCTTCGGACTTCGGCTACATCGTATACCAGTATAAAAATGTGTACCTGGAATTCGAAAACAAAATGGGCGACGACAAAGGAGTCAGTGGTAGTTCGGCAGCAAGCAAACAGCGAATGAAAAATTAATTCCAGCGATGAACAAACTGATGAAAACCAGTGGCGAAACAGTCTAGGCAGCAAATGAATAGTAGCAGATAATAAACTGGAAATTGAAACAGTAAAAACTGGAAGTTCAAACCAGCAAAACTGGGATTTCAAAACAGCAAAAACTGGAAAGCGAAACAACAAACTGGATGCGAAAGATCAGCAGTTGGTTTCCAGCGAAATAACGAACAACCAACACATCGAATAGAGTCCCAGCAAGCCAACAACAGAAAGGTTCCAGCGAAGGAAACCGATAAACAAGGACCCCCATACAGACCAATCCAGATAAAGAAGTATTCGAATAGAATATCTAGATCTCTATCTTTTTAGCTCTCCTTCCCATTACTGAAATTCTCCTCTTTTTTTAGTATCTTTTTCCTCACTATTTTTCAGAATCTCCTTCCCTCCTTTCTATCTTAAGGTTATATCCTCTTAACTCTCAAAACTGACTAAACAATTGCAATCTTTCCAAGCTCTCTATTTTTCTCTAAGCTGATATTGACTGTGAAAGGCGCGAGCGTGGAACCAGTAATCATAAGACCGGTGGTGCAGATGCCGGTAGTGAGCACAAAGACTGTACCTTGGAATTACAACAAGGTAGCAGTGATTTATAAAGGAAAAGAGGTGTCTGGGGAAATTAATGAAACCCATGGTCTGACTCGGTCTGGGAGGTGCTTTGCCCCAGAAGAGTTGAGAAGAATGAAAACAGTGAAAGAGAACCAGTTAAAGAAGCCAGTGTCAGAAGAAGAGGCGGAGGAATTCCTCAAAAAGATAAAGTCACAGGATTATTCTATAGTTGAGCAGCTGAGGAAGACCCCTGCGCAGATCTCTTTGCTATCTTTGTTAATACACTCAGAAAAACACAGGAAGGCTCTGATGAAGATACTGAACGAGGCTCATGTTCCAGAAAAGATATCAGTTTGCCACTTGGAAAAGATTACCAGCAAGATCTTCGAGTCTAATAGGATCACATTCTCAGATAAGGAATTGCCTGTTGAGGGAACCGAGCACAATAAGGCGCTTTACCTTACGGTAAAAAGCGAGGACTCGGTGGTGACCAGAGTTTTGATAGACAACGGATCAAGCGCTAATATTTGCCCGCTGTCGACTTTTAGGAAGCTGAACGTCAGTCCGGACAGAATCCGGAAGGACAGTATAAATGTGAGAGGATTCGATGGTGGAGGTAAGAACACATTGGGAGACATTATTCTGGAGGTGACCATTGGTCCCGTGGATTTTACTATGGAATTCCAGGTGCTCGACATTGCTGTGTCATATAATTTGTTGCTAGGCCGACCCTGGATCCACGCGGCCAAGGCAGTACCATCGTCTTTACACCAGATGGTCAAATTCGAGTGGGAACAACAGGAAATTGTGGTACATGGGGAAGAAAATATTTGCAATGTGGTGACGCCGTTTGATGATGCTGACGGAGATAGGGTTCCTTGGGTCTACCAAGTGACAGATGCTATTGCGGTAAACAGAATTGCTAAAGGGGAGAAGTTGTCGATCCCTATGGTGGCACCAACTGCTGTGATGGTGGCCAAGGAGATGCTTAAAAATGGGTTTGCGCCGGGGAAGGGATTGGGGAAAACATTGCAGGGAGTTATTCAACCGGTTCAACTTCCAGAAAACAAAGGTACTTTCGGCTTAGGTTTTAAACCCACCTTTGCCGACATCCAGAGAGCCTCCAAAGCCAAAAAGAACTGGACCTTGCCTAAGCCTATACCCAAATTATCCGACACCTTCATCAAGCCTGGTACAAAATATCGGACATCTACTGTGACAAAGTACATCGAGACCCGACCCGATGAAGAAATGCTGAGTTTTGAGAAGATATTTGGGGATGTGAATATGGTTGAAGTGGGGGAAGGCACAAGCAAAATGGATGTGCAGTTTGTTGGACCTGGAATCATGTTGAACAATTGGGAAGCCACTCCTTTCCCTATCAGGAAGGAGTCTTGGTAGTTAGCTCCGAAAATTTCATCATTGCTTTCCCAAAAATAATTGTTACTTTTGTAGTTCTCCCATCCCCCTCATGAAAAGAAAATCAAAATGTATCCCGAACTTTGTTCATTCTTTTTATCAATGAAATGCAGTTTTCCTTTTCTTCACTTTTTGCCTTATTTTTCTTTATTTTTTTTTCTTTTGTACAGTTCTGCATGTGTTGATTGTGATGCCATGTCATGCGTGATGGATTCTAGACCCAGTTGTGACAGTCACATTACCATACAAGAAATTGAGGAAGATAGTGAGATAGAATGTGAGGATGAGGAAGCCCTAGAGGAAATAAGTAAGGACATGAAACAATATGAGGAAAAACTCAAACCGAATTTGAGTGATACAGAATCTATAAATTTGGGGAGCGAAGACAATGTCCGGGAAACAAAGATTAGTGTTCATTTGGAGGCGCCCCTCAGGGATGAATTGATAAGGTTGTTACATGAGTTTAAATACATTTTTGCCTGGTCCTATGATGACATGCCCGGACTTAGCACTGATTTGGTGGTACACAAGTTGCCTATCTATTCTGAATGCCGGCTGGTAAAGCAAAAGTTGCAGAAATTCAAAACGGATATTAGTGTAAAGATAAAAGAGGAGTTGAATAAGCAGTTTGAGGCAAAGGTCATACGAGTCACCAAATACCCCACATGGTTGGCAAATGTTGTGCCGGTCCCAAAGAAAGATGGAAAAACCAGAGTGTGTGTAGATTATAGAGACCTCAACAAAGCCAGTCCGAAGGATGACTTCCCATTGCCAAACATTCACATATTGATCGACAATTGCGCCAAGCATGAAATTGGTTCATTTGTGGACTGTTATGCCGGTTATCACCAGATCCCGATGGACGAAAAAGACGCTGAGAAAACTGCCTTCATTACACCTTGGGGAACGTATTGTTACAGAGTAATGCCGTTTGGATTAAAGAATGTCGGGGCAACTTATATGAGGGCAATGACCACAATGTTTCACGATATGATGCATCAAGAAATTGAAGTATATGTGGATGATGTCATCATAAAGTCCAAAAAGCAACCTGATCATGTGAGAGATTTGAGAAAGTTTTTCCAAAGACTCCGGAGGTACAATTTAAAGCTCAATCCTGCGAAGTGCGCCTTTGGAGTACCTTCAGGGAAATTACTGGGGTTTATAGTGAGTCGGCGAGGTATTGAACTAGATCCATCAAAGATCAAGGCTATCCAAAGTCTACCTCCGGTAATGAGTTTACTAGGAAGGTTGAATTACATTAGTCGATTCATTGTTCAGTTGACATCAACGTGTGAGCCGATCTTCAAGTTGTTGAAGAAAGATGCAGCAGTGAAATGGACCGACGGGTGTCAAGAAGCCTTTGACAAGATCAAGGAATATTTGGCTAATCCTCCAGTGTTAGTTCCTCCAGAACCAGGGCGACCTCTGATTTTGTATCTGACAGTGCTTGACAATTCCTTTGGTTGTGTGCTGGGCCAGCACGATGAGACAGGCAAGAAAGAAAAAGCCATATATTACCTTAGTAAGAAGTTTACATCCTACGAGGTGAAATATACTCAACTTGAAAGAACTTGTTGTGCGTTAATCTGGGTAGCTCAGAAATTGAAGCATTATTTGTCAGCATACCACATACTTGATATCACGACTGGATCCTCTGAAGTACATATTTCAGAAGCCTATGCCTACCGGGAGACTTGCTAATTAGCAGATTCTGCTCACAGAATTTGACATTATTTATGTGACTCGTACGGCGATGAAGGCACAAGCTATTGCAGACCACTTAGCTGAGAATTCGGTGGATGATGAGTATGAACCATTGAAGACGTACTTTCCGGATGAGGAGGCAATGAACATCGAGGAAATGGAACAAGATGAGAAACCAGGATGGAAAATGTACTTCGACGGAGCCGTCAACAGCAAAGGCGTTGGTATCGGAGCGGTACTCATTTCAGGTACGGGTCAACACTATCCCGTCACGGCTCAGCTCCGATTTTTCTGTACCAACAACATGGCCGAATATGAGGCGTGCATCTTGGGATTAAGGATGGCAATTGACATGGGTATTCAAGAGATTTTGGTCATGGGTGACTCGGATCTCTTGGTACATCAAATCCAGGGAGAATGGGAGACACGAGATTTGAAATTGATACCTTACCGGTATTGTTTGCACGAGTTGTCCCAAAGATTCCAGTCTATAGAGTTCAAGCACATCCCAAGAATGCACAATGAGATCGCGGATGCTTTGGCCACACTGTCCTCTATGTTGCATCATCCTGACAAGACATATATAGATCCACTCCAGATCCAAGTTCGTGATCAAAATGCTTATTGCTTTGCTGTGGAAGAAGAATTGGATGGAGAACCGTGGTATCATGACATCAGGGAATACCTGAAAGCTGGCAAATACCCGGAGCAGACCACTAGAGATCAGAAAAGAGCTATCAGGCATTTAGCTAATGGATTTTTCCTCAGTGGAGGAGTTATATACAAAAGAACACCAGATCTGGGCTTATTGCGATGTGTGGATGCACAACAAGCAGATGAAATCATGATTGAAGTACATGCTGGAGTATGCGAACCCCACATGAGCGGATATGTTTTAGCAAAGAAGATTTTGAGAGCTGGGTATTACTGGCTCACTATGGAGCGTGATTGTATCAGGTATGTAAAGAAATGCCACCAATGCCAAGTACATGGAGATTTGATCCACTCCCCGCCTTATGAGTTGCATACAATGTCTGCACCTTGGCCCTTTGTTGCTTGGGGCATGGATGTTATCGGCCCGATAGATCCAGCCGCTTCCAATGGGCATAGGTTCATTCTGGTTGCAATTGATTATTTCACCAAGTGGGTTGAGGCAAAGACGTTCAAGGCCGTAACGAAGAAAGCGGTGGTGGACTTTGTGCATGAGAATATTATATGTCGATTTGGAATTCTCAAGGTGATCATCACGGATAACGGAGCCAGTCTAAAGAGTCATCTCATGGCGGAAGTTTGCGAAAGATTTAAGATCACACACCGCAATTCCACACCTTACAGGCCAAAGGCGAATGGTGCAGTGGAAGCGGCGAATAAGAATATCAAGAAGATTCTCCGGAAGATGGTGGAAGGATCCAAGCAATGGCATGAAAAGCTACCATTTGCTCTCATGGGTTACCGCACGACAGTGCGTACTTCTATCGGAACCACACCTTACATACTGGTGTATGGAACGGAGGTTGTTATACCCGCAGAAGTAGAAATACCGTCATTACGGATCATAGCTGAAGCTGGGATAGATGACGATGAATGGGTAAAAGCCCGGTTGGAACAATTGAGTTTGATTGATGAGAAGAGGTTGGCCGCAGTTTGTCATGGGCAATTGTATCAACGAAGAATGGCCAGAGCATACAATAAGAAGGTACGGCCTCGAAAGTTTGAAGTCGGACAACTTGTATTGAGGCGTATCTTACCGCATTGGGCCGAAGCAAAGGGCAAGTTTGCGCCAAATTGGCAGGGACCATTTGTAGTATCGCGGGTGTTGTCCAATGGGGCATTATATTTAACAGATGTTGAAGGAAAGTGCGTAGAGACTGCTATCAATTCAGATGCAGTCAAAAGATACTATGTATGATTCCTTTTCAATTATGTGTTTTGTATTTTGTTGTAATTTTGGAATTGAAATGATGAAGGCGTTTTATTCTCTATCCAAAAACTTTATCCATTTACAACCCCCTTTGAGCCTTAATGAATATATTCTTTCATATCCCTCTCTCGGAATCGCTTATAGCGCAATAAGATCGAAATTGACAAAATGAAAAAAACAATGATGAAAAAATGATGATGGAAAACGATGGAAATAATGATGAAAAATAATGATGAAAAGAAAAAAAAATAAAAAAAAGGAAAAAAAAAAGAAAAAAAAAAAGAAAAAGACAAAGAAATCGGGAAAAAGTCAAAAAGAAATCATCTAACTAATGAAGTTGGATGAACTACGTCTTACTTGATCCCGAAAGGGTACGTAGGCAGCCTCTCTGAGGTTCAGTCACAATAAAGAAAAAATCCAAAAATTTCCCACATATTGAAACTGGGGCAGAAGTTATGTTTAATAATTTCGAGAGTTGTAAATATTTTTGAACCCTCGTGAAATTTTGAGCCTTTATACCTTTCTTTCTTAACCCATCCAAAAGCCACGCTACAGTCCAAAGAAAGACCTTATGATTAATTCCGAAATGATAATGAATGCAATGAAGGAAGAGCAAGACATCGGACAACAACCGTGGTAAGAAAACAAAAGACAAAAGAAAAAAAATGAATGAAAAAGTGAAAAATGAGAGAGTCTCGTCGGTGAAAACCTTAACCGGCACTGGGAGACGACTGTGAGTTTGAGAGAAATAAAATGAGAGAGTCTCATCAGTGAAAACCTTAACCGGCACTGTGAGGTGATTGTGGGGTTGAGAGAATAAATGAGAGAGTTCTATTGGTGAAAACCTTTCGAGGCACCGTAAGGCAATCGTGAGGACTACCAGAAAAGAGAAAAGGCAACAAAAAACAGTATCGGTTTGGGTTGGAAACAATTCGGAGTCGGAATAATGATTGGAATGAACTAGGTCAGGGTTTAAATACATGGCATGGTCAGCGGAATCAGCCAGCGAATACCCAAATAAGTTCTATCATCTCTCCAAAACATCCTTACCCTCTTTCATTTTTTCTGCATTTCATTGTTTACCTCTTGAGAGCTAACTACCAGCTCCTGGTAACGAAAGCTGAAACAACCCTGGGTCAGAAAGAAGGAAGAGTTGGGAAGGAAATAAAGAAGCTTGGCAAACATGGCCAAAGGAAAAGAAAACAAAACAAAAATGGAAAAAGTGAGAAAATACAAAAAGAGTCTGCAAGGGATAAGCAGTTGAAAGTTACACAGCATGAGAAAAGCAAAAAAGAAGAAAGCAATAAGAAGCAGGGACGGCAGATGCCAGTTGCCAGCGGTTTATATCTAATAAATTTTGTTTCATGCAAGAACAAATTGTCACTCATCACTTTAAAGTGAATGTGACCAATGTGAAAAATAGAAAACGCAAAAAGAGAAAGTTCGCCGAATAAGTGGAGAAATTCACAAGCAAGAGATAATTGGTAAAAGAAAATACCAAAAGAGGAAGGTAGCATCCTTTAAAGTCCACTCCCCAGTCCTCAGGCTGCGGGAATACTTTTCTGCATCGCATTGCACGTTTAAATTCCGTTAGGTACCCACCTTCAAATACGGGAATACTTTTCTGCATCGCATTACACGTTTAAATTCTGCTAGGCGCCTACCTTCAAATACGGGAATACTTTTCTGCATCGCATTGCACGTTTAATTTCTGTTAGGCGCCCACCTTCGAATACGGGAATACTTTTCTGCATCGCATTGCACGTTTAATTTCTGTTAGGCGCCCACCTTCGAATACGAGAATACTTTTCTGCATCGCATTGCACGTTTAATTTCTGTTAGGCGCCCACCTTCAAATACGGAAATACTTTTCTGCATCGCATTGCACGTTTAATTTCTGTTAGGCGCCCACCTTCAAATACGGGAATACTTTTCTGCATCGCATTGCACGTTTAATTTCTGTTAGGCGCCCACCTTCGAATACGGGAATACTTTTCTGCATCGCATTGCACGTTTAATTTATGTTAGGTGCCCACCTTCGAATACGGGAATACTTTTCTGCATCGCATTGCACGTTTAATTTCTGTTAGGCGCCCACCTTCAAATACGGGAATATATTTCTGCACGCATTGCACGTTTAATTTCTGTTAGGTGCCCACCTTCGAATACGGGAATACTTTTATGCATCGCATTGCACGTTTAAATTCTGTTAGGTGCCCACCTTCGAATACGGGAATACTTTTCTGCATCGCATTGCACGTTTAATTTCTATTAGGCGCCCACCTTCGAATACGGGAATACTTTTCTACATCGCATTGCACGTTTAATTTCTTTTAGGCGCCCACCTTCAAATACGGGAATACCTTTTTGCATCGCATTGCATGTTTAATTTCTGTTAGGCGCCCACCTTCAAACACGGGAATACATTTCTGCATCGCATTGCACGTTTAATTTCTGTTAGGCGCCCACCTTCGAATACGGGAATACATTTCTGCATCGCATTGCACGTTTAATTTCTGTTAGGCGCCCACCTTCGAATACGGGAATACTTTTCTGCATCGCATTGCACGTTTAATTTATGTTAGGCGCCCACCTTCGAATACGGGAATACTTTTCTGCATCGCATTGCACGTTTAATTTCTGTTAGGCGCCCACCTTCAAATACGGGAATACCTTTTTGCATAGCATTGCATGTTTAATTTCTGTTAGGCGCCCACCTTCAAACACGGGAATACATTTCCCACACTGTGGCAGAGAAAAAAAAGAAGAAGAAAAGTTTGTTGTTTTGTTTTGTTTTGAGGAGGTTTTAGCTCGAGGACAAGAAGTACCATTGAAAATCAAAAAAACGGGGGAAAACAAGATAAGAAAATCAACAAAAAAAAAGAGTCAGCATCAAAGAAAATCAACAAAAGAGAGTCGGCATCATAGGAGATCAAGAAACAGAGAAAGAAGAGCAAAAGCTAGATTAGGAACAATTGTAATTGCAGGATCATAGCTTAGAATAGCTTCTTCATTTTACATTTTTTCCCCGGTATAATAAGGAGTAAGTCAGCAGGTCTCAACAGTGTCAATGCAACAGTGAGTCTGGTAGTTTTTAAACTACCAGACCTTCCCGAACTACACTAACCTGATTCCTATTTAGCCCAGGATATGTAGGCAACCTCTAAAGCAGGGTGTGGTCAAAAGGTTTTTCAAAATTCTTTTACGGAATATGTCAATGTGCAAAAATCTCTCATTTCTGCTCACTTGTCTTTGCACTGAAACTCTTCGTGTTCCCGAGCAAAGAGGGGCAGCTGTGAGCACGTGATTTTTGCACCGGGCGAATAATTCCAAAATCAAAATAAATATGTTTTTGAGTGCAATTACTAGCTTTGTTCGAAATTAGCTATACCTTATGTGTTTGAATAAGTAGAAATTAAAAAAATCAAAAAACAATTAGGCTAGGCAATTATTTTGTTTTAATTAATTTATTTAAAGAAGAAAATTAGCAAAAATAGTTCTCAATAGCAGAAATTAGAGAAAGAATAGTAGAAAAATTGCAAAAAAATATTAGATAATTAGAATAATTAGGAAATTAGTTTTTTTATAATTTTCCATAAAAAATAAGTATAAAGGAAAATACATAAAAAATAAAATAACATCAGAAAATAAAAAAAAATATATGTGCTGTGTAATAAATCTGGGCCAATTGTAGTCCAAACCGTCAGCCCAACGCTTTGGCCCATAGGAGACCCGGTCCAGGGATCAAGCTGAAGTGATCTTAGCCGTTCACTTCTTCAAATCCTACGGTTGAGATAATAAGCTGGCTTCCTTAATTAAATTAAGATGTAACGATCAATCTTGGCCATCCGTTTTATTTAATCCAAGGGTCAGTGGTCTAGGGTCTCATGTGCCATCAAACGACGGCGTTTTAGTAACTCCTGTTCTTGGCCGTTGATCTTCATCCATTGGACGGTCTGGATTTCATGTGACACTTCGCCTATAAAAGTCTTGTGTCTGAATAGCCAGGCCATTTTTACAAACCCTTAACCCTAGCCGCCCATTCATTCTTCTCCTCTCTCCCGTTTCTTCTTCGTCAACCTCGCTTGAACCATAAACGGCCATGGCGGCCACCACCCCTACGGTGGTCGCCGACCTTCCTACTCCATTCTCTCTTCTTTTCCTCCTTCTTCTCCTTCTTCTTCATCAAAACTCCAGAAAAAGATCCTTTCTTCTGAAACGCCGGTCACCGGAACTTCGCCGGTGACCACCCAAACAACGAGAACTGTCCCCAAACCAATGCCATTCGAACCCCCCTGACCTGATCTATCACCCTACCCCACTGGTTTCCTTCGAAGATCCCTGGAACTCGTCGAATATCCAAAAGAAGGTCGCCGGAAACCTAACTCCGGCGACCCCCAAACTCAAACCTCTTCAAGACCTTGCCTTTTATCCTCTCCAAACATCCCTTTAACCAGAAAACCCCAAAAAGGCTTCATCTTTAAGCCTAAAAAGAAAAACCAGAAAAGAAAAATGAGAAAAAAGAAGAATAAAGAAAAAGAAACAAGGAAAAGAGAATGAAAAAGAGTCTGGAGAATAAAGAAAAGAAAAGAAGAAAAAATAGGAAGCTCAGGGGACAGGCCCTGCAAGCTAAGTTCCCTGTCGCTTATCTACTTTCTCTTCATCATTCTGTTTGTTTTTGTCTTGTATTTTTTCTGTTTGATTCTGTTTTTATTTTGCATGCTTCTATGTGATTTTTCTAATTCTTATTTTTGCATGTTAGTTTAGGATTTTCTTGCTGATCTTATGTTTCTTTTCTTTCTAGTTCATCTTCTCTCGTTTCACATCTTACATCCCGCATATTCTAGTCTATCTCTCTGTTTTCTCTAAGTTTCGAAATCATATGACTATATCTGTTAGTATTAAGGTTTTGAACTTGTCCATCTCTTTCTGTTTTGTTTCGATTAAGTGCTTTAAAAGATATGTCTTTTCTTCTTTATCTTCTTGGTTGGTAGTTTTTGAGGTTCAAAAGCATGACTTTGATTCTTCACATGTTTAGTTGTTTAGTCGTTTGCTGTATCTATCTCGTTTGTCTGCTTCTCTGTTTGGATTCCTGTTCTGATATCTTTCTTTTGTCTTTGTCTTTGTCCTCTGTTAGTATTAGGTCTCTTCTTCTTGATTGATATTAGATAACTTCTTTAGTCTGAATGATTTTTCTCCTCTGTTTATTCTCATGTTTAGTTTCCGGGCAAGGATTAGTTGTTAGTTTCATGCCTGAGTTTGTTCTACTCAGCTTTCCCTGTTCCCTTTGCTTAGCATGATTCTAGGGTTAGTGCTTGAAAATGATTTCTGAATACCATTCTATTAAAGTCCATTGTGTTTATGTCTAATTGAACCATGTTGATTGTTTCATGAGAATCTATGCTTATATGTGTAACTGTGCCATGAACCTTAAAGGTTCTAAAGTTTTTCAAATGTCATATGACTTGAGCTAGGAGTGATTAGGTCAGAACTAACATGGATTCATACTTTATCATATGTAGTCTAATAATATGAGTTAATGGACTGAAATTCAACCATATCAATTGTTTCCTCTGAGTTTGGGTTGATTAATCCATTTTATTTGATCATGTTTATTTCTGTGTACAATACATGTTGGTAATGATTAAGTTTTTTGCTAGTTCTTGTTGATTATGAATGTCTGATTAACTGGTTAGACCTTAGGGGAATTGGTTATAGCCGTTAGTGCTAAATGGTTAGTTTTGAAGTAGATTAAAACTGAAAATCACAAAAAAACAGGCTACAAATTAAATAGGTGACAGAGGGTGGTCAATTTTGTAATTGACCTACTCTGCTAGGTCCCTCACACACTGGCCAACACTTAAAGGTGGCTAGTTGTGTAACAATTGGCTAAGTCTTCAAATGCAGACTTGCCTAGGCTCTGTTTGAGCCCTGAACTTTAGGTGGCTAGGTCTGCAAAGACTTTAGCCCAGCCTATGTTCAGTAATTGGGCTTCAATTGCCCAGGCTAAGTCTCAACTTGAGACTGGCCATTAGTTAAATAACTCAATTAAGCAGGCTAGTCCTGCAATTAGTTTAATTAGTCTTAAATGAATAAAAATAGGTTATTAAGCAATAATTGGCCTAAGAGTGGTCAACTTTGCAAAAGGTTGACCAACTTTATAAGGCCCTAACACACAGTCCACCTTAAAAAGGGGCTGGTTGTGCAAAATGGCTAAATCTGCAAATGCAGACTTGCCCAGGCTCTCTTTTGAGCTCTGAACATTAAAGTGGCCAAACCTGCAAAGGTTTTGGGCCCAACTGCTCAACAATTGGGTTTAATTACCCAAGCCAAGTCTCAACTTGAGACTGGCTAGTTTTTAAAGAGTTAATAAAGCAGGCTAGTCCTGCAATTAGTTTAAAATTGAAGTAATGTGATCTTAACTAATTGGAACTAAGCTAAATAGGTTAAAATTGAAATAGTTCTTAATAGTAGACCTGGCCAGCCCTTAAATACCAATGCAAGGGCTGGATATTAGTTAAATAAATCCCAAAAGAGCTGAAATTTAACCTAGGCAATCGGGTAAATCAGCAATGACCTTGAGGGCATATAGGGAACTTGAAATAGTATTTTGGTAAATAGTTTAGAACCTAAGAGGGTAAGGGAGTCATTTGTACCTCTGATTTCTATAAATTTGCAGAGATTTAAGGGTATAATGGTCTCCCTAAAAAGGAAAATCAGTAAAAATCCCAAACCCCTAAGGCTACATTAGTAAAAACCCCCAAAAAAGGAATCTTTGGAACCTTCCAGCACATGCTGGAAGGATTTATGTTAACTGATTTGGGGACTAAAGTGTAAGTTTGATAAATTTTAGAGGGGGAGAAGTGGGATTAATCTCATACTTTCTCCCCAAGTTTTCAGCCCATTCCCATGCCTATATATACTCTCAAAAAGAGTGTATTAAGGGCTGGCTTTTGAATATAAAGTTTCAAAGTAAAATATAGCAATAGAGCAATAGGATTTCTGGGATTTTCGAGTTAGAATATCGCTGATTTCTATTGATTTGTTAGGTTATTCTGTTCGAGTTTGGTCTGGGTTTTCTGTTGCTTTGTTGATTCAAACTTGTTGTGGCTGTGTTATTTGGCTTATTGCTATCCAATCCTCTACTGTTGCATTGTTGCTGAATCCTTGCTGATTACTTGCTTCGTTTTCCCCTAGAACTCATTGGTTTTTCTCTACTTTGATTCAGGTACACTTCTCTACAAACTAAAGATGTACTGTGATTTGGATGCAATAACATGAAGATTTCAATCTAATTTTATATTGCCATGTATCAAGTAGTTCAATACTGTTATTATCTTAGAGTTATAGTGTTTATGTAGTGTAGTGCATGACAGAGAAAAACCAAACAAACAACGTAATAGCTTAGTGATAGAGTAGATAGTATAATAGTAGTAGCATAGTAGCAATAGCATATCACTTAGTTTAATTAGGTAAAACTCCTAAAACATAAGTTTGCTTAATAGTTTTCAAACCAGGATAACGGGTCTGCATTTAAACATTTGACATGCTTCAGAGTAACTTAGAATGAATCGTCTAGGTAATAATATTGCAATGGGTTAAAACCATAATAAAATCAGTAGTTTAATAATACTTGAGTCATATGGCAACTCGAATTTAGATACAGGTCTTTTTAATTTAAAACTGGTCCATAAAGACGTGGCTCGTATAATTGGTTAATTTTGAGGATTTAAGTTCGGATTTAGGTAATGTTAAAAAGGAAGCTGATAAGAGGTATAGCTCACCATGAAACCAGTAATATAGTAAATGCCTGTGAATAATCATTTAGTTTCTCTTTCGATACTATAAATAATTAGATAATTCACTTTAGTTTAATCTGATTTCCTAGGCAAGTAGTTTGTCTTCCAGAATATCTCATTAGTAAATGATTAGATTTAGAATAGATTCTTAGTTACGAGCACGTAGTGATAACAATTGATTGAGTTTTCATGTACATAGACCATTGGCTTAAGATTACCGTTCTTTTTATGTATTGACTTCCTTATTAATAAATAAAAGTGATTTGATTTCATTTCCAATCTTGAGTATTTGTTTCTTTATGAATTCTGCGTTATACTTTTGTTATTGCAATTTGGTTTGGGCCTTATGTGTAACGTTGGGCCTGAACTGCCTTACGAAATTGATTGGTCTGCTGATTGAACGCCTGAAGACTGCCTGGGCTTTAAGGCCTGGGCTGGCCCATTGCTGATCTGATTAAGCGATTGAAGAATCCAGGCCCAATAATAATAGAAATCATGTGGGCTTGGAATACTTAGTGTTAAAATACGATTAAGGGAAAAACACAATTAGAGAAACGTAGTATGCACTTCTTAGGATTAAACTTATAAATTGAATTGGGACGAGCCTCGCCTAACGTTAAACAAGCGGGGCCCCCATTTAGTAATGGTATAATACAAGTAGACTCGGGAGAGCTAATAACGAATTCCATAGCTTCTCCCAAAAGATTTAAAAGCCGATAGACATTATTTTAGGGCACAATTATAATGTACTTTCCATTGAACGAGTGTGCACTTGGTGCGACTCAAATCCAAATCACGGCAAAGTTGAAATACACCGAAAGTCATAGGCGTACTAGTTGCGGTGTGACTCGAGGCGTGTTTTCGCAATGCCGCAAATTCCATAAAAATAATACCTAATGTAAAAGCACTATATGTTGTTAAAATCTGTGATTAAGTCAAACAAGAGTCAAGAATGACAATTGAGCGACCGTGCTAAAACCACGGAACTCGGGAATGCCTAACACCTTCTCACGGGTTAACAGAGTTCCTTATCCGGATCTTTGCTTCGCGGACATTTTTAAGAGTCAAATTCCTCGGATTCGGGATTAACCGGTGACTTGGGACACCATTATCTTTCCCAAGTGGCGACTCTGATTAATCTCAATAAAATCCCGAACCGATTGTCCTTTAATTGGAAAAACTCCTTTCTCTACGCTATTTTATCCGTTTCGGGTATCTAAGCGTCGGGGTATACCCTACAAGCGTATTTATATGCTTATTCCCAAAGTGGGGTAGTAAAAAGCGAGGTGTGACAGGTTCCGACCCCAATTTAAAAAAAAAAACAAAAAATCCAAAAAACAAAACAAAAAAAAACTATTGTTCGTCTAGTTCCTTCTTTAAAATCTTTCCTTAGAAAATTCAAAGAAAAAAATAAAAAACAGTAAAAGTAGTTTAACTAAAAAAAACGATTTCGTTCTTCCTACTGTTTTTCATAAAATAAAAAAGAAAAATCAATAAAAAATAAAAAAAAAATGGGTTTCCTTCATTTTGAAGTAATTTTCTAAAAAAAAAGGGAAACAAAAATCCAAAAAAAAAATATATATTTTTTTCCTTAGAAAAAGAGACAATAAGTAAAAATTCAAACAAAAATATTTTTTTATCCCAAAGCAAATAATTTTTTTTTAGAAGTCTTTCTTTCAAAAAAGCAAAACAAAAATAAGCAAAATATAAATATGTTATTTTTTTAAAGCATTTCTATCAAGAATTAAAAAAAAAATATATATATATATTAGTTTATTCACTCCATTCCTTATTATCCGAACTACGCCCGGTCTGATTCATGCGGGGACATGATACGTAGGCAATCCACATAAGATTCGACCATCACCAAAAGAAAAAGAAAAAATGAAAAAAAAAAGAAAGAGAAAATTGATAAAGAGAGAAAGAAGATGAAAGCAAAGGAAAGTATAAGCCGGAGTAACGCATTACAATCGAATACAAGTAGCAACACGATCAACTGTATAAGTGCATCGCACCCAACGTGAGATTACTTATTTGTTATGTTCTCTCGGACTAACCGTTTGTTTGCCAAACTCTAGGTTTTAGAAAAGGGTGGTTGATTTTGTGGTACTCTGGCCTCACATTCATACTTCACGAGGTCCAAAGGAAAAGTTCAGCAACCCGTTGCTAAATCAAAAGAAAGTACCCATCTTTATTTCACAAGGTAGAAAAGAAGTGCCAACATGTCTTCAGAAATTTCTCTACCAACCGTTCCCGTTTTGGAAGAGAGATCCGTATCAGCCATTCCGGCTACTGAGTCAGCAGCTGCAGAAGAAAACAGAATTTTGTGCTGTCGCTTGCTGGAGATGTTAGATGACTGGAATAACGGGAAAGAGCCCCCAAGTCTGATCCCTGGGTTCCCCAAACTATTCCTTAGGTCAAGTGGGATTTCTAATACTCCCACCGATTACCCACCTACTCTGTTTGGGTATTCTAATGTCACAATCCTCTCTGAATCACCCTCCACTTCCTATCCTCGGGTTACAGCATTAGATACATCCACAAGAACATCGATTGGTTTGCCCGTTCCAATCACGGCGCATCCCGCCACACATACTTCTTTCTTTGACTCCTCTTCTTTTACATTCCCGGCACCAACCCTTTCACGGGATCCTACCCAGTTTGTCGCCAATGTCTATCCTCAGCCACCCCAATATGAGTTCATGCCAAGCCAAAATCCAAAAGCTCCCGAACGGGATGAAATGGCAAAAAGAATGAGCAGCTTGGAACAGAGTTTGAAAAATATGCAAGGTCTAGGCGGACAGAAGAGTGTTTCTTACGCAGATTTGTGCATGTTCCCACATGTCCATTTGCCATCAGGCTTTAAGACGCCGAAGTTCGAAAAGTATGACGGGCATGGCGACCCTATTGCTCATCTAAAGAAATACTGCAATCAATTGCGAGGTGCCGACGGCATGGAAGAATTGCTGATGGCATATTTCGGAGAAAGCTTGATCGGGATAGCATCAGAATGGTACATGGATCAAGACATATCTCGATGGCACATCTGGGACGATTTGGCCAGAGATTTTGTGAAACAGTTCCAGTACAACATTGACATTGCGCCAGATAGGAATTCTCTATTGAACTTAAAGAAGAAGCCCTCAGAAAGCTTTAGAGAATATGCTATCAAATGGCGAGAGCAAGCATCCTGGGTGAAACCCCCTATGGACGAAATAGAAATGGTCACTACTTTCCTCCAGGCTCAGGAACCAGACTATTTCTAGAACATGCTGTCAGCAATGGGAAAACCTTTCGCAGAGGTGTTCAAGATTGGGGAAATGGTAGAAAATGGTTTAAAAACGGGAAGAATTTTGAGTTAGGCGGCCATTCGAGCGACCTCCCAAGCAATCCAAGGAGGGTCTGGAGGAATAGCAAAGGGTAGGATGAAAGAGGAAACGTCCATAGCAACTTCGGGTGGTAGAAGACACCACGCTCCTAGACCCATCTTTTCAGAAAGAACCCCCAGCATTATTACCCTGCTCAGGAAATGTCCTATATCCCTCAACCGTATGCGGTCATGAATGCTCAATCTTTTGCGCAACCGCTGCAGCATGTCAGTAGAAACCAAGCTCTATTTCCAAGAAATTAGCCTCCCCACCAGAACCACTATAATCCTCGACCTCCGCAGAATAACTTCCGTCCTTGGGAACCACCAAAGAAATCAAACTTTATCCCAATTGGTGAATCTTACTCTAGTCTATTCCCGAAACTTGTCCAAATGGGTCTACTGCAGCCGGTTCCTCAGAATAGACAAAACCCGGCATTGCCTTCCTACAAAGCTAGTGTCAGATGTGCATATCATTCAGAGGCAGAGGGCCACCATACTAATGACTGTTGAACTTTGAAACATGTGGTGGAGAATTTAATAGAGCAAGGGAAGATTATGTTGAAGGATGAGGATGTCCCAAATGTGACCAATAATCCGTTGCCTGCTCATAATAACGGGCCGATAATTGGGATGATTTGTGAAGACGAAGAATTCGATCCAGAACTTAAGGCCATAATTGCTATTGCTGATGTGGAAAGGAAGTCCAAGGCGGCCCCGAAACAGGAGAAAGGGGGAAAGAAAAGTAAAATCACTGAGACAGAACCAGAAAGGGAAATTGATGCACCTAAGCAAGCCTATGCGGTATGGGGGGCAATTAAGACACCACGGCTGAATGAGCCAGTGTTTGTTGGACGCATACAACAAAAGATTAAGGACCGTCAAGAGGAAGATAATGAGGATTTCATGACTGAAGAGAGTGAAGGAAAACATGAGGCAAAGCTCTGCGGTACCCGCATGGTCGAGCCAGGGAAATGGACTATCACCGTTGAGATGGGACCAGACACTAAACTCCCAAACCTGAAAGGCTAGGCCATTCCCGATCAGGCGGAAGCCCAGTAAACTTGTCCTGCCGCATTTTTATGCATCCAGAGTTATTTCAGGGCGTGAATTGGATGTTTCTTTCAATTTTTGTCTTTAAATTTCCAAATGTGAACCCTGTTTATCCTTTCAATTCCAAGAAATGAAATTAATATTTCATCGTCCATTTCTTTTTCTTTTGTTATTTTTTATTCTTTTAGATTTGTTTTAGTTTTCTCTTTCTCTTCTCTTTAGTTCAAATCATCCAGCTTTAAATAACATGACATGCTTGCAAACTTCATGCCTAGATCCCAAAGCGCTGTCAGACTTCAAAATAATGAATCGAGAGTCAAAATGCACAAAAGGGTTACCTTGAGAAATGAAACAAAGAATTGGAATCTGAAGGAAAATTGGTTCGCATACAAAAGGGGTGTGTTGTACTCAGGGAATACCCGAGTAGTTATCCCGACAAAGAATGGCACATGCTTGCAACAAGAAAGTGCGGCCCAGGAATCTCGAAATAGAACAACCTGCGTTAAGGTGAATTCCTCCTCATTACCAAGAAACAAAAGGATAAATTCGTTCCTAATTGGAAGGATCCATGCATCATCCGGAAAATATCACTGAGAGGGACACTATATCGGGGAGACATTGAAGGAAATGATCTTAAAACAGCAGTCAATACAGACGCAATATAAAGGTACTATGTCAAGACCTCATGCGGCGTTGGCTTTTGTATAATTGAGATGACGAAGGCTTTCTTTCTTGCTACCCCAAACACTACCAACCCTTTTGTAAACCCTTTGAGCTGGTTACATTTTTTTGGCTACCCTCTTTGGAATCCAAATTCAAAAAAAAAAAAAAAAAAACCAAAAACAAAACAAAACAAAACAAAATTATTCTACCTAAACTACGTTCTGACATGATTCCGAAAGGATACGTAGGCAACCTCTCCCTGAGGTTCAGTCACATCAAAACAAAAATCCCAATTTCCCCAAAAAATGAAACTGGGGCAGATGATATGACGGTTCAGTTTAGATCCGTCAAGATTGATTCCAGAGTTGTAATTCCATTCAAATTCCTTTTTACCCAAAAACCTTGTTCAAGTCCTTCAGATCAATTGGCAAAGGCAAGGAAGTGAAAAATGTCATTGACGGAAATATGACACAGCGTGAATTGAGAGAAACAAAATGAGAGAGTCTTATCGGTGAAAACCTTTGGGCACCATAAGGCGATGGCGATTGGAGAAGCTAAAAATGAGAGAGTCCGTTTAGTGAAAACTCGCAAAGAGCACTATCAGGCAACAGTGAGAAGAGAAATGAGAGGGGTCGATTGGCGAAAACCCGCAAAGGGCGCCGCCGACCAAAAAAAAGACATCCCTTCACTAAAAGAATTTTGGCAAGGTTCCCTGGTTTTGAAATTGCGAATCAATGGGTTCATAAGAAGTTGGAAAGTTTATGTGGGTTAGGAGTCCAGTCCAAGAAGCATGTCATGTTTATTTGAAGTCAGCATGCATCCCAGATAAGTCCTTCTTTTCCCCGAAAGGGACGCCTCTCTTTAAACTCATTTTCTTGCTTTTTGTCCTTTTCGGTTTAATTTTAATTCTGAAACTATTACAAAAAAAGGCGACAGGACCGGTTTTACAGGACTCCGTGTGGTAAAAAAAAGTTGAAGAAAGATACCCAGCCTCAGTGGCGTATTGATCCAATCCTGACTGATCATGATGGTCGATCACTTGCAAAGGAAAGGACATTAGGAAGGAAAAGGAAATCAAAGGCTAAGGTTTTAAAAAACGGAATGAGACAGAAAGACAGAGCCCACACAGGCGAGTCCTCAAAGAATTTTGAGTTTGAATCCGGACAGTTTGAAAGGAAGTCACCCCAAAGCCAATTGGTAGCAAAGTTCTCAATGGAAATGAGACAAAGATCAAGCAATGAAGATAATCAAGGCCACAAAGTCAACTACTTTTTCAACTAATAAAATGTTCTTTGTTGAAAGCAGGTCTATTTAATTGTGCAAGAAGAAGGTACAACCCAAAGAAGTGAAGTACGCAAGCATTGAAATGGCTCTGGAACAAGTAAAGCGCATAAAAAGGGAAGTTTCTTTTCAAAAGCTTTATCTTATGCATTTGTTGATGGTTAAAAAGAAAATACCTAAAAGAAGGCCCAAAAGGAAGAATAAAAGAAAAGAAAATGAAAACTCCAAAAAAGAGAATCAAATCATGTTAGTCCAATATCCGTTTGGACCCCGGTCAGAAAATCGAGGGTCTCTCCGGCCAAAAAGCCGTGAGACATTGCTTTTGAATTCCGGCCAGAAAGCCGTGAAAACTTTTCTTTCAAAATCCCGGTTAGAAAACCGAGGATCTCCCAGTCAGAAAACTGCGGAGCCATTTATTTTAACCCCGACCAAAAACCGTGAGACATTGTTTTGAATTCCGGCTAGAAAGCCATGAAACTCTTCTTCCCGGTCAGAAAACCGAGGATATCCCAGTCAGAAAACTGTGGAGCCATTTATTTTAACCCCGGCCAAAAAACCGAGGGTCTTGCGGCCAAAAAACCATTAGACATTGTTTGAATTCCGGCCAGAAAGCCTTAAAACTAAAATCCCTGGTCAGAAAACCGAGGATCTCCCAGTCAGAAAATTGCGGAGCCATTTATTTTAACCCCGGCCAAAAAACCGAGGGTCTTGCGGCCAAAAAACCGCTAGACATTGTTTGAATTCATGCCAGAAAGCCGTGAAACTTTTCTTTCAAAATCCCGGTCAGAAAACTGAGGATCTCCCAATCAGAAAATTGCGGAGCCATTTATTTTAACCCCGGCCAAAAAACCGAGGGTCTTGCGGCCAAAAAACCGTTAGACATTGTTTGAATTCCGGCCAGAAAGCCGTGAAACTTTTCTTTCAAAATCCCCGGTCAGAAAACCGAGGATCTCCCAGTCAGAAAACTGCAGAGACATTTATTTTAACCCCGGCCAAAAAACCGAGGGTCTTGCGGCCAAAAAACCATTAGACATTGTTTTTGAATTCCGACCAGAAAGCCGTAAAACTCTTCTTCCCGGTCAGAAAACCGAGGATCTCCCAGTCAGAAAACTGCGGAGCCATTTATTTTAACCCCGACCAAAAAACCGAGGGTCTTGCGGCCAAAAAACCGTTAGACATTGTTTGAATTCCGGCCAGAAAGCCGTGAAACTCTTCTTCCCGGTCAGAAAACCGAGGATCTCCCAATCAGAAAACTGCGGAGCCATTTATTTTAACCCCGGCCAAAACAACCGAGGGTCTTACGACCAAAAAACCGTTAGATATTGTTTGAATTCCGGCCAGAAAGCCGTGAAACTCTTCTCCCCGGTCAGAAAACCGAGGATCTCCCAGTCGGAAAACTACGGAGCCATTTATTTTAACCCCGGCCAAAAAACTGAGGGTCTTGCGGCCAAAAAACCATTAGACATTGTTTGAATTCCGTCCAGAAAGCCGTGAAACTTTTATCCCCGGTCAAAAAATCGAGGATCTCCCAGTCAGAAAACTGCGAAGCCATTTATTTTAACCCCGGCCAAAAACCGAGGGTCTTGCGGCCAAAAAACCATTAGACATTGTTTGAATTCCGGCCAGAAAACCGTGAAACTCTTATCCACGGTCAAAAAACCGAGGATCTCCCAGTCAGAAAACTGCGGAGCCATTTATTTTAACCCGGCCAAAAAATCGAGGGTCTTGCGGCCAAAAAACTGTTAGACATTATTTGAATTCCGGCCAGAAAGCCGTGAAACTTTTCTTCCCGGTTAGAAAATCGAGGATCTCCCAGTCAGAAAACTGCGGAGCCATTTATTTTAACCCCGTCCAAAAAACCGAGGATCTTGCGGCCAAAAAACCGTAAGACATTGTTTTGTATTCTGGCCAGAAAGTCGTGAAACTCTTCTTCGAAATCCCGGTCAGAAAAACCGAGGATTTCCCAGTCAGAAAGCTGCGGAGCTGTCTCTTTAAACCCCGATCAGAATACCGAGGGTCTCCCAGCCAAAAAACCATGGAACGTTTATTTGTGAAACTGTGATTTTCTTAACAAATACCAAGAGTCTTTTTAATCACTTTTTGTGTCACAAATAACTCACGAAATTTTCCTAGCAAAACTGGGGCAGAAAAATTTTGTTCGTTTGTTTGTTTCATTTGTCTAAATAGGTTTGACCTTGAGACGCAAGGATCGAGATAACCTACGAGTGGAACCTCAATCCAGAATGAAGAAAAGAAGGAAAAACCGAAAGGAAACAAGCTCAAATGTTGGAGTAAACAGAAGCGCGGATTGCTCCGAATTTGATTGAAGTCACGAGTTCTGCCAATTCCATTTCACTTAGTGTTATAGAAATAAACGAGCACGTACAGCTTGTTGAGCATCAACATTCAGATCGAGGTCTACAACAAAATCAGCTAAGATTCAAGATCAAGTTTTCAAGAGAATCATAGATAGGAATCTTGTAACTCATAGTTTGATAGCATAGCTAGTTCGGCTTTAATTTCTCTTTTTGGTCTAATAAGGAGGTCAGTAAGCAGTAAGCAGCAACAGCAGCAACGATAGCAATAGTCACAGCAAAGTTTCAGTTCACGGTAGTCCCAGCTACCAAAACTTCCCGAACTACATTGACCTGATTCCTGTTTAGCCCAAGATATGTAGGAGGCCTCCCAAAGCAAAGGCTCGGTCAAGATCTTTTCAAAATGCTTCACACAGAGTGCTCAAAACGGGCAAAAATTGCTCGTATTTGCTCATTATCTTTGCACGAAAACTCTTCATATTTCCGCGCAAAGAGGGGCAGCTGTGAGCACGTGATTTTTGCCCTACATGTGAATTACTCCCAAAAAATTCAAAATAAAATCATTTCTTGTATCGTTGTAATACCTGTGGATATCTGTGTTAATTTTCTTATTATTTGTATTTTTTGTGTGTGCATGTTTGTTTGTTTAAATTAAGAAGAATACAAAATATATTGCGTTTGCCTTCTTAGGATTTAATTTACAATTGAAAGTAGTCAAGTTTATTTGACAAAAATGGAAAATCACAAAAAATATATATATTTTTTGCTTTTCTAGTATTTAATGTCCCAATTGTGTGATTTATATTTAATTGATGTTTAAATTGAGTGTGTTAATTGTTAGTATATCTTAATTAGTATTTTTTATAAATTAATTGGATTTTTGTAGTATATTTAGAATTTTGTTTATTAGAAATTAAAAGAAAAAGAAAGAAATCAAGATAAAGAGTTAAAGATACGGATTGGGCCAATTGAAAGAGAAACACCAAGCCCAAAGGCACATGCCCAGTGACCCTGCCCAAACCAATCTCTTACCCGCCTAAACGACCCGACCCCTACCCGAACCGCCCGTCAATTCCATTGATCTGAGCCGTTGGATCTCTTCATCCAACGACCCAGATTAACTAAACCGTTTCAATACCCCAAAAGACCCCTGAACCCCAAAAATCCGTTCATTCTCCAAACCCTCATCTCCGTTCTTCTCTCTAAACCAAGAGACACCAAGCCAAAACCCTAGTCGCCGTCCCTTTTCTCCTCCGCCCAAAACCCGGTGGCAACGACGCCGCTAGCCACCAAATTTATACCACAGTACCCCCACAACCCCCTTAGCCCGGTCCTCAGCTTGTTTTCTTTCGAATCAAGCTCTAACCCTTCGTATGTTGAATCGAAGTTTTGACCAAAAACTTCGCCGGCTCCGATGGGCGCCAAACTTACACCCCTTAATCCCTGGACGTACCTTAATACTAGAACACCATTGGCCTTTTTCGAATCAAGCCCGAAATCATTGAGCCCCAAATCCGAACCAAGAACCCTAGAATACTAAATTAGGGATTCCGCCTAAAATTGAACAAAATTGAAGTTTAATAGACTTTAATTGAAACATTTTCGTTTGAAAACATCTCAATTAAAGTCCGTTCGACTTCAAAATTGTAATTCCAAGTCCCAAGCGGCCACGATTCGTGATTCTGATTCATTACTTGAGGTATTTCGTTTTCCTCCTTATATTTCTTTCTTTGTATTAATTGTGTGTTTAAATTTATTTGTTTTTATCATTATCTTTTCATCTTTTTCATCTTTCACTAAGTGAACTTTTATTTGGTCAGATTTTTCTGTTAATATTGATTATGTGTGTTATGAGACACGTATTTAGGTCGATTAATGTTGTCGAATAAATAGTTTTGCATTTTTGCTTTCTTTGGCCGATTTGTTCGAATCACTGTTGTCACACCTCCTTTTGGCGCGCACACGTAAGGGCGCGATATATAAAAGAGAGTTTTTCCAATTAAAGGACAACCAAAACGGGATTCATTTATTGAGAGATTCGGAGTCGCCACTCGGGAGATTTATGGTGTCCCAAGTCACCGGTTTGAAACACGAATTGAGGAAGGGTTTGACTCTATTTAACGGTCCGCGACCCAGAAATCCGGATAAGGAATTCTGTTAACCCGAGAGAAGGTGTTAGGCATTCCCGAATTCCGTGGTTCTAGCACGGTCGCTTAACTGTCATATTCGGCTTATTTATCTGACTTTAACAGTTATGTACTTAATGCAAATTAATATCCCTTTACCGCCTTTATTATCATTATTATTTACAAAAAACAATGTTGCCTAAAATATGTTTTGAATCACGTCACATGAAATGCACTCAGATCCTCGACACATTCTTATTCAACATTTTGGGATTTGGATTTGGGCCGCATGAAATGCACACCCGTATTTAAGAAGGTAAAATTATTGAAATACGCGCCTAGAGCGATTACTTATTTACATTTTTTAGAATGCCGCGAAATTCGCTAAGAAATGGTGCATCTCGAAATCTAAGTATTTTATATATACATTTATGAGGGCCCTGCAACTTGTTTGTTTTGTTTAGCGAGGCTCAGCTCATCTTTATTTTCTTTTAACAAAAAACAACCTACAACAACTACAATTTTCTATTATGCATTACCTCTAAGAGAGCCTGATTAATAATTATTGCAAGCAAATGGAACCCGGGCCTCAATATTAGGCCCAAATCTAAGCAAGGGAATTGCTATTATTGGAGGCCCTTTGACTTAGGTCTGTTACCCAAACCCAATTGTGGTTAGTTCATTAAGACTGCTTCAACGTTGGGCCTTACACATATAGACTTTAGGCCCAAACTCTAATTAAACTAAGGTTGTCCAGTTTAGCCTACACATAAATCGAAGCTAAATTCCAGGTCGTAAGTGGGCTGGCTTAACACTCGAATCCAGGCCTGTCAATCTTAATCCATTTTTTGCATACATACTCAGCTCGTGCTTTTAACAAACTAACATACCTATTCTATAATTTTCTACAGTCAAACACATCATGGAATTTATTTTATAAACCGAACCTAGAAATGAATCAATGAAATGAACCAATCAATTTTTAAAACTGCCAATTGTACGTGATTTCCTGTAGTTGCGAGTACACTATTTCAGATTTAAACAGTCTAATACATTCTAGTGCTTGTAATAGGACTGAATTAACAACACTGAATTAATTCCTTATTTCAGATTTAATTTCCATGGTCAAACAAGCCAAAATTAAACACTTTATACTAGTAAAGCTAAGAGAGTGTTCATATAACTATAACAGTCCAACAATCCTTAATTACAGTTCAAACATTCCTTAATTAACTACAACTGGAAGTAGTTCCGTCAACACTAAAATGTACTAATGGAAATTATTCAGATGAATCGAACAACACTTCATTTACTTCCAGTTTGAGGGATACATTGAGATGAACTATGAATGTGTACCTGGAATATGGAAATGGGAAGAAGAGTGAGCAGTGACAAACAGCAAGGCAATCAGCAATATAGCAGTAACCACAGCAACCAAAATGATCCCAGAACAGACTCCAAAAAGAGAAACCAATGACAAAAGGCTCAACTACTTCAAGGAAACCAACAGCAAAGAATTCCAAATCAAACAGACCCATATACTTCTGAAATGCCCAGGAGACTTGTGTACCCAACTGATTGAACCACACTTAACTTCAAACAACGATCCCAAATGCCCAAACATTTCTGCCTATTATCTATATCCGAGTATGTCACAGAAACAAAGAATCCCAGCTATCTTTTAGTTTTAGAATCAACTGAAAAAATTGAACTCAAGCTGGAGACTCTCGTGTATGTCCTATACTCTGCTATCTGTGTCTATGTCTGTGTATATCTTCTATCACTGCCAGTCCCTCTATCTATATAGTTTTTTGAACTTCAACTCCTAATGGTGCCACACTTAAACTAAATCCCTACCCATTATATTCTCTGAACCCCCCACTACTAAGTGTCCTTGTATGGATTTTAACATTAAAAATACTGATCGCAGGAGACTAGTGGGATACCCTGCTGTACGGCAGGTTCCACTAGCCCCTCTTATGGGCAGGGTATTTAAAAACTAATACTAATTAAACCCTATTAACTAATATCCAATTAACCCCTAATCTAGAATCAAACAAACAACCGAACCACAGACTGATGAATTGCATACGGGCATACCAAGGAATGAGCAAACATACAAGCTAATTTATTTTGTCGACGTTAAATAAACTAAACATACAAAGCAATTACAACATTGAATTAAAACAGATAGAGATGGGAATCGACCGAATAAAAGGTCTGTTGAGAAGAGCAGAGAAGTGCTAGAAAAATGCCAATCAAGTAACCCAAGCATAACATGTAAACATACCAAGACATTCATATAGAATGAAAGAAAAGAAGCTAAATACCTTGGAATTGTTGGTAACCCAGACTCGAACTCGGATTGGCCACTTTGAGGTCGAATAGACCTTAATCGAAGTGTTCTCACTCGAGAACACCTCGAATAAGGTCCATTGGACCACGAAATCTCGATCAATTCGGCCTAATTTGTCGTTTTAAATTTTAGGGTTCTTGAGGGCGGGTTTTGGGGCTCGACTGGTTCTGGCCTGGTTCGAACTAAACTAGGGTTAGTAGGGGTGTGAGGGAGGTGTGAGGAGTGTTTGGGGTGAGTTTGGGGTGGTTTGGCATAAGTTTGGTTTTAGCTCGAATCTTCGAATGAAGATTCGAGAAGACAGGGAATGATTCGAAGAAAATGGTTTGTGGATTTGGGCTCAGGGCGTTCGGAGGGTCATTTGGTGTTAAGATGGGAGGGATTGGGCATCGGCCACCGGCGGAGACGATTTCCGGCCGGTGGTCAAAGGCAGAGATGGGTGGAGGCTGTGAAACCGTCTCCAAAGGTTAGAGATGGTCGAGGGGTAGGGGGTCTGAAAGGGGGCGGGGTAGGGAATTATGTATATATAGTGGGGCTGGGATTTAATCCTGGCCGTTTGATCAAACGAGATCAACGGCCTGGATCTTTCACTTAAACTGGACGACGCCGTTTGGACGACGGATCGCCCCAGATCGAAATGGTCTGGGTTAATGAGAGTAGCCTAGGATCGTTCGATCAAAGGAAAGTGGACGGCTCAGATTAAACACCTGAGACGATGTCATGTCCACGATGCTAGAGATGAGCTGGACCGTTAGATCTGTTTGATCAACGGTCCCGGTGGAAGGCCTGGGACGACGTCGTTCGGACGCTTCTAAGGCCAGGTCTCTAGACTGGGCCAATGGTCAATTTGGGCCTGATTTCCTTTGCATTTTCAGCCACTTCTCAACTTTATTAAATAACCCCCAATTAAACTACAAAGCCAACTCAAACAAATCAAATTAAAGGAAATGGGATTACACCTTATTAGTTAACACTTAACAACTAACACAACTTACACATTCAAACGAAATCACATGATGACCAAGAAACAAAAATGCACATCTTCCGTGATTTTCTTACGATTAATTCCTATGACCACTTTATTCTTATGAACGCTCAATTAATCCCCGAATATGCAATGCGTATTTTTATATACATATATATATAGAATATGCAATGCGTATTTATATATACATATATTTTTTTTTTGTATTTTCTAGCTAAACAAACACACCCATACCAATGCTAATGCTCGAAGTCCACAAAAAATCGGATGTAACACAAAACTATTTTATTTTGAATCTTTTGGGAGTAATTCTCATGTAGGGCAAAAATCACGTGCTCACACCTGCCCCTCTTTGCGCGTAAACACGAAGAGTTTTTGTGCAAAGATATTGAGCAAACACGAGCGATTTTTGCCAGTTTGAGCACTCCGTATAAAGCATTTTTTGGAAAAGTTTGACCAAACCTTTGCTTCAGAAGGTCTCCTACATATCCCTGGCTAAAAGGGAATCAGGTCAATGTAGTTCGAGAAGTTTTGGTAGCTGGGACTACCATGACTGCTGTGATCTTGTTGTTACTGTTGTTGCTGCTGTTGCCACTACTTAACCGATCTCCTTATTACACCGTGCTAAACAAAAATAAGAAGCTAGACTAAGTTACAGTATTGCCAATTCTTATCTATCTTTTCGACTTGATCTTGTCATGTTCCTTGCCATCCTGCCGGCTCTGATGTTCCTTCACATGCTTCTTCTCTTCTGACAATCGTTATTTCGGCTTATCTTGATTGCCGAACTCCAACCATTGGTCCCTTCTTTGTGATCTCCGAACTATTCTCCTTCGAAGTCTGAACCTATCTTTCGGATCCTTGTTGCCTTCCTTTGATTATGAATTTGGATTCATGCTGGGGATTTCCGTTATCCTTTACCTCTTTCCTCAACCAACTTCAAAAATAGATTGCCAATCCATTCTTCAGGCGGGCTCCCTGACTTCAACTTTAAAACTAAATCGCCACTCCATTCTTCAGGCGGGCTCCCTGACTTCAACAACAACTTTAAAATAAATCGCCACTCCATTCTTCAGGCTCCCTGACTTCAACTACAACTTTAAAATAAATCGCCACTCCATTCTTCAGGCGGGCTCCCTGACTTCAACTACAACTTTAAAATAAATCGCCACTCCATTCTTCAGGCGGGCTCCCTGACTTCAACTACAACTTTAAAATAAATCGCCACTCCATTCTTCAGGCGGGCTCCCTGACTTCAACTACAAATTCAAAATAAATCGCCACTGCATTCTTCAGGCGGGCTCCCTGACTTCAACTACAACTTCAAAATAAATCGCCACTCCATTCTTCAGGCGGGCTTCCTGACTTCAACAACAACTTTAAAATAAATCGCCACTCCATTCTTCAGGCGGGCTCCCTGACTTCAACAACAACTTTAAAATAAATCACCACTCCATTCTTCAGGCGGGCTTCCTGACTTCAACAACAACTTTAAAATTAAATCGCCAGTCCATTCTTCAGGCGGGCTCCCTGACTTCAATAACAACTTTAAATAAATCGCCACTCCATTCTTCAGGCGGGCTCCCTGACTTCAACAACAACTTTAAAATTAAATCGCCACTCCATTCTTCTGGCGGGCTCCCTGACTTCAACAACAACTTTAAAATATAAATTGCCACTCCATTCTTCAGGCGGGCTCCCTGACTTCAACGACAACTTTAAAATTAAATCGCCACTCCATTCTTCAGGCGGGCTCCCTGACTTCAATAACAACTTTAAATAAATCGCCACTCCATTCTTCAGGCGGGCTCCCTGACTTCAACAACAACTTTAAAATTAAATCGCCACTCCATTCTTCAGGCGGGCTCCCTGACTTCAACAACAACTTTAAAAAATAAATCGCCACTCCATTCTTCAGGCGGGCTCCCTGACTTCAACGACAACTTTAAAACTAAATCGCCTTCCTTTGCTTCTTGTACCATTTCATTCTTGCTGCATTGACTCTTGAACTATCATTTCTCCAATATTACCTTGTTTCGGAACTGCTTTCCTCCTGGGTCGTGTTGCCTTCCCTCATGACTGCTGGGGATATCTTTAGAATTGTTTACTTATCTGCTGGGGATAATGCTGCTGGGGAAAGTCTCGAAATCAGTGTTTCATTTCTCCAAGAACTGCCGGGAATGATACTAGTCTCAAAAATCATTTCCTCGTGTTGTCTGGCGCCTTTCAAAGCTACTCTGCTCGAAGCTAGTATTTTCCTTCTTCCCAAAATCTTGTGTTGCTTTCTATCCTTGTCCATTAGGTATTCGCTTTCAAGAAAATTTTCGCAATGGGAGAAAAATTTCTGCCCCAGTTTGATAACCTTCTATGTGGCATGCTTTTCCTCCGACGAACCCTCTTTTCCTACTTTAAATCAAAGAAAAATTGTTAGTTTCAAAAACGCAGTGAGTGGTCGTGCCACTCTTGCTGGGGCCATTTCCCTTTCTATTTTAGCTACTTTGCCTTCCTCGAACTTTTGGGGACGACGTTGATACTTGCTGGGGGTGGTGCTCTTTCCATAGATGATCTCTCATCTCTCCTTTTTATTCCAACTTCAGTGTGGTCCGATGCTTTTAGTCGATGATCTGCTGTGAGAAGTTATCTTCCGGGTGTGTAACATGTGTCCATCGTACTCCATAATTCCTGTGAACCTTCCAATCAACCTGTCGTTCCAATCTTAATATCGGAACGACTTTTGCCTTATTGCCTCGTTCCACGCCTATTCATCTTCATTGTACCGCTTTGGGAGACTTGGTAGTAAGCTTTGAAAAGTCAATTTTCGAAAACAAAAGAAGAGAAAAATGATAGATAAAGAATGCTGACCGCGAATGACAAAAGAAAGGGAAAACTTTTCTGAACTGAAAACTGGAAAAACTTATCTGAATGTGTAACTGATCCAATAGTTATGTCGCGCCTTTGAGATTAATCTACCCAGTCTATTTATGTCAATCACTTTCTGATGGCCGCATTTTGCTAGAAGCAAACGAATGTCCCAACCTTGTCTCATGCAGACACCTGGTAACCATCTCGGCTTGTCACCTCATAGTGCCCTTCAAAGGGTTTTCACTAATGAGATTCTCTCATTTCTCTCAACCTCCCGTCGCCTTAGGGTGCCTGTAAAGGTTTTCACCGTAAGACTCTCTCATTTCATTTCTCTTAGCTTTCTTCGCCTTAAGGTGCCCGTAAGGGTTTTCACCGTTAAGACTCTCTCATTTTGCTTTCTCTCCAGGCTGGGGTATTATCCACGGAACTCCCTCTGAATGGCTATCCATTTTTTAGCTTACGAATCCTGGACTCAGTCGAGGATCGGAGTGTCCTTCTTGGCTTTCATTTGCGTGACTTGGCATTTCTCAAACACTGATCGAGAGGTCTTTTTGGTCATTAATGCGGTGTCAGTGTACGAGGCTAGAGAAAAGGGATTTAACCTCAATGGGTAGCTCATTACAACTTTCGGAATCCATACTATCCTTTCAAACGAAACATGACTTCTGCCCCAGTTTTGTTGCTTGGGGAATCTTTGATTTTTATTTTATTATGACCGAGCCGTGTGGCGCCTACGTATCCTTCTTGAGGAATCAGGTCAAACGTAGTTCACTTTTTCTTGTGTCTTTTCTTTGTTTTTTTTTCTTTTTCTATTTTGTTACACATCTTCCTTGTTGATTCCGAAAGAGGATATATGAAAGAATAGTTAAGGCTCAAAGGGGAAAAACAAGGGTTAAAGTGTTTGGGTAGTAGAAAAATTGCCTCTGTCATTTCATTCTCCGAAAAATGCCAACTACAAACAAACGAAACCAAACGTTGACAAATGCATTAAAGAATTACACATAATATCTCTTGACTGCATCAGAATTGATAGCCATATCAGTGCATCTTCCCTCAATATCAGTTAGGCATAGTGCGCCGTTGGATAATACCCTAGTCACAACAAATGGTCCCTGCCAATTTGGAGCAAACTTACCTTTTGCTTCGGCCTGATGTGGTAGAACTCTCTTCAGCACATGCTGTCCCACTTCAAATTTCCTGGGACGTACCTTCTTGTTGTATGCTCTCGCCATTCTCTTTTGATACAATTAGCCGTGACATACTGCTGTTAATCTCTTTTCATCGATCAAGCTCAATTGCTCTAATTGGGTTTTGACCCATTCGTCGTCATCAATCTCAGCTTCAGCGACAATTCGGATGGATGGGATTTCAACTTCTGCTGGTATTACTGCTTCAGTCCCGTACACCAACAAGTAAGGAGTTGCACCTACCGAAGTCCGGACGGTGGTGCGATAACCCAACAGTGCGAATGGTAACTTTTCATGCCATTGCCTAGACCCTTCTACCATCTTCCTCAATATCTTCTTTATATTCTTGTTTGCTGCCTCAACCACACCATTTTCTTTGGGACGATATGGTGTGGAATTTCGGTGTGTAATCTTGAACCGTTGACATACGTCTTTCATCAATCCGCTGTTAAGATTGGCGCCGTTATCTGTGATGATCATCTTTGGAATTCCAAACCTATAGATGATGTGGGAATGTACGAAGTCCACCACTGCCTTCTTGGTCACTGATTTGAAGGTTTTGGCCTCCACCCACTTGGTAAAATAATCGATTGTTACTAGAATGAACCTATGACCATTGGAAGCTGCAGGTTCTATAGGTCCGATAACATCCATACCCCACGCAACAAATGGCCATGGCGCTGACATTGTATGCAGTTCGGTCGGTGGAGAATGAATCAAATCTCCGTGTATCTGACACTGATGGCATCTTCGCACGAAACTTATACAATCCCGCTCCATAGTGAGCCAATAATATCCTGCTCATAGAAACTTCTTTGCCAATACATATCCGCTCATGTGTGGCCCACAAACTCCCGAGTGTATATCTATCATCACTGTTGTGGCTTGACTCGCATCTATACATCTTAACAAACCTAGATCCGGGGTTCTTTTGTACAGCACCCCTCCACTAAGGAAAAATCTGTTCGCCAACCGCCGAATAGCTCTCTTTTGATCTCCAGTTGCCTGCTCTGGGTACACTCCTAACCTGAGGTACTCTTTGACATCATGAAACCATGGCTCCCCATCCATCTCTTCTTCTATCATATTGCAATAAGCATGTTGATTTCGAACCTGAATATGTAACGGATCGACACGAACCTTGTCCGGGTGATGTAGCATTGACGCCAAAGTAGCTAAAGCATCGTCAACCTCATTATGCATCCTTGGGATGTGCCTGAATTCTACTGATCGAAAACGTTTGGTCAGATCATGCAAGCACTGACGATACGGGATAAGCTTTAAATCTCTGGTTTCCCATTCTCCCTGAATCTGATGTACCTGAAGGTCCGAGTCCCCCAAGACCAAGACGTCCTGTACATCCATGTCCACCGCTAATCGCAACCCTAAAATACATGCTTCGTACTCAGCCATATTGTTGGTACAATGAAAACGCAGTTGAGCAGTAACAGGATAATGATGTCCTGTTTCAGAGATAAGCACAGCCCCTACCCCGACTCCTTTTGCGTTCGCCGCTCCGTCGAAGAAAAGCTTCCACTCTGGATCCTTGGTTAATTCTAAACCCTTAATTTGCAATACTTCTTCATCTGGAAAATACGTCATCAAAGGTTCGTATTCGTCATCGACAGGATTCTCAGCTAAGTGATCGGCTAGGGCTTGAGCTTTCATAGCCGTCCTCGTCACATATATGATGTCGAATTCCGTAAGTAATATTTGCCATTTTGCTAACCTCCCTGTAGGCATAGGCTTCTGGAAAATATACTTCAATGGATCCAAACGTGAAATGAGGTAAGTGGTGTAAGAAGACAAGTAATGTTTCAGCTTTTGGGCTACCCAAGTTAAAGCACAACAGGTCTTTTCCAAATGAGTGTATTTGACCTCGTGGACCGTGAACTTCTTATTGAGATAGTAAATGGCCCGTTCCTTCTTGCCAGTAAGATCATGCTGCCCCAGTACGCAGCCGAACGAATTCTCCAAAACCGTTAGATAAAGAATTGGGGGTCTACCCGGTTCGGGCGGAACCAGTACGGGTGGGTTTGACAGATACCCTTTGATTTGGTCAAACGCTTCCTGACATTCTGTCGTCCATTCTATCGCAGCGTCTTTCTTCAACAGACGGAATATGGGTTCACAGGTTGCTGTAAGCTGAGCAATAAACCTATTGATGTAATTTAACCTTCCCAACAAACTCATTACCTCTGTTTTATTCTTTGGCGGGGGTAGCTCCTGAATGGACTTGATTTTGGATGGGTCCAACTCAATGCCCCGTCGGCTGACGATGAATCCTAGCAACTTTCCTGATGGAACTCCGAATGCACATTTGGCCGGATTGAGCTTGATATCATATCTTCGAAGTCTTTGGAAGAACTTCATGAGGTCGGCAACGTGGTCTTCTTGATGTCTAGATTTTATGATCACATCATCCACATACACTTCAATTTCCTTGTGTATCATGTCATGGAATACCGTAGTCATCGCCCTCATGTATGTTGCCCCTGCGTTCTTCAAACCGAATGGCATCACCCGGTAGCAATAAGTCCCCCATGGTGTGATAAAAGTCGTCTTTTCTGCGTCCTCTTCATCCATCAAGATCTGATGATATCCCGCGTAGCAGTCCACAAAGGATCCGATTTCACGTCCGGCGCAGTTATCAATCGGGATATGGATATTGGGAAGTGGGAAATTATCCTTAGGGCTCACCTTGTTGAGATTGCGGTAGTCCACGCATACTCCGATCTTCCCGTCTTTCTTTGGCACCGGTACTACGTTAGCCAACCATTCAGGGTATCGAGTGACACGAATGACTTTCGCCTGCAACTGCTTGGTTACTTCCTCCTTGATCTTTACACTCATCTCCGTCTTGAATTTCCACAGTTTTTGCTTGACGGGAGGACATGCCGGGTCAGTGGGTAATTTGTGAACCACTAGATCAGTGCTGAGTCCTGGCATGTCGTCGTACGACCATGCGAAAATGGCTTTAAACTCCATGAGTGTTTTGATCAATTCCTCCCTCAAGTTGGGCTCAATATGGACACTTATTCTGGTTTCTTTAACATCATTCGTATCCCCCAGATTAACAGCCTCCATATCGTTCAAATTAGGTTTGGGCTTTTCCTCGAAGTGACTTAATTCTTTGCCGATTTCCTCAACGGCTTTATCATCGCCGTATTCTGATTCACTCTCGTCACTTCTTATTTCATGCGTTATTATTTCCAAACCAGATTGACTTTCTAGACTGGGTTGATTAACCTTTAAGCACGCCATATCATTAAGATCATTTGAAAGAAGGCTGCTCAGAAAAGTAAAAAGAAGGAAAATAAACAAAATTAGAAATGAAGGGAACAAAACTTCATTAATGGGAACAGTACAAGGAAAAACAAGCTTGCAAACTCAAATCAAAATGAACTGAAACAAACGGATTTTACTTCGGGGACAACCCCAACACAAAATTTCAAACGAAAACAATCCAAAACAAACTACCAAGACTCCTTCCGGACAGGGAGAGGAGTAGCCTTCCAATTATTCAACTTTGCTTTCGATCCCACAAACTGTATCTCGGCATGGCTGGATCCTTCGCCATCCTCTAGCATGCATACATCTGCGAATAGGTTCTCGAACTTTCTTAAGAACTCTTCGTGTGGCCTAACCATAGGACTGGGAACCTTTGTCGTCGGATGTCCTCTTACTCCTGATCTGACAAAGGATCGGGAAAGGCGCGGAATAGGCTTCGGGAGCACCCATGTCTTCTGCTTATTCCTCTTGGCTCGCTGGATGTCCTCTGATGTTGGCTTGAATCCCAAGCCGAAGGTTCCCACATTTTCGACCACAAATACCGGTTGTATGATTCCTTGCAGAGATGCACCTAAACCTTTGCCGGGTATGAAACCGTTTCTCAACATTTCATGAGCCACCATGACGTCTGCAGTAATTATTCTGTCATTGGGAATGCATTCCCCTTCTGGAACTCGGTTGGCGGATACCACATTGCAGATCTGGTATACCCATGGCCCAACATCCTCTTCCGTCTCAACAAAGGGGACGATGGTGCCTGGTTGTAGATCATTCTCTCCATGGACTACGATCTCATGTTGGTCCCACTCAAACTTGACTAGTTGGTGTAGGCTGGATGGAACTGCTTTTGCGGCATGGATCCACGGTCGCCCTATCAGAAGGTTATATGAAACTACCATGTCCAGCACCTGGAATTCCATGGTGAACTCCACTGGTCCGATTGTCAAGATTAACATTATGTCCCCGACCGACGCCTTGCCTCCTCTATCAAACCCTCGGACACATATGCTGTTCTTGTGTATCCTGCCGATATCCACTTTCAACTTGTTTAGTGTAGAGAGAGGACAAATGTTCGCACTGGACCCATTGTCAACTAGGACTTTGGTAACCACCGACTCCTCACACTTCACCGTAAGGTATAAAGCCTTGTTGTGCTCGGTGCCTTCCTCAAGGCAACTCATCATCGGTGAAGGTGATCCGGTTCGCTTCGAAGATCCTATTGGTGATCTTTTCCAAATGACTCACGGAGATTTTATCAGGTACATGGGCCTCATTTAAAACTTTCATCAAAGCTTGCCGATGTTCTTCAGAATGTATCAGCAAGGATAGCAATGAGATTTGCGCAGGGGTTTTCTTCAGCTGTTCTAAGACAGAATAATCATGCAGCTTCATCTTTCTGAGGAATTCTTCTGCCTCTTCGTCAGTTACCGGCTTTTTCAGTGTTGCCGGAGTAGTCTTCCTCAATTCCGCAGGGGCAAAACATCTCCTTGAGAGGGTCAAACCTTGCGCTTCGCAGACTTCCTCTTTAACTTCTTTTCCTTTGTAGGTTGTCGTGACCCGATCGTAATTCCATGGAATCGCTTTGCTATCAACTATTGGCAACTGTATTGCTGGCTTGATGATGAAAGGATCCACTCGAACACCTGCTACAGTCAAGACGGGTTTGGCTGCAACCCCTGGTACAACTATCTTTGCTCCCCCTGGCCTCACCGGTACTTCGCTTGCATTTCCCCTTTCTGCTTCCAACCCCTCTTGTACGTCCATGAGTGATTCATCAAGGCTTGGCCCCTTTTTCATTCCTACCCCACCAGACCTGATCATCATTACAGTCTGAGAGGTTTTCTCCTTTCCCTCTTCTACCCGTACCAGCTCGATCATGTTGGCCTCATGATGAGTTGGGAGTGGATTTCGGTTGATGTCGGGTTCTGCTGGAGTATGGACCTCAATCTTGCGAGTGTCGATGAGTTCCTGGATAGCTGTTTCAACCTCCAACACTTTTCTGTGTCGTGCCCCGGACATCCTGAACAATATGCACAATTTATTGAATGATCCAGATTCTTTGGAAGGGGGTTTGGTAGATTAGCCTCGACCGGATTTAGCAACCCAACTTGCTTCAATCGGTGGAACAAACTGGTGTAAGACTCTCCCAAGGGAGTGAAAGTCTTTGGCCTTGGCGCCCTGTCGCTCTTGAATGCTTGGTTCGAACGAAAACTCGCGCCCGTGGGGTTTCTGTAGGCTCTTGGGGGTGGATAATTGTTTTGCGGGTTTGGTGCACGCCATGGTGCATGGATGGGAGGTGTGGCATATGACTGAGCGTGATGGACAGTAAAATGGGGATCAGGTGCTGGATAATAGTGTTGCGGGTGGTTATATGGATGGTGGAGGTAATTTTAGTGGTGAGGCTGTGGCGGGTTATACTGGGGTGCTGGGCCTCTGTTTCTGAACCATGTTCCGGACTCGACTGCCGTGACTTCTTCCTTCCTCTTTTTCCCAAGCACTCCTCCGGTACCACTTTGAATAGCTTGAGTGGTGGCTTTCAACGCTGAATAGCTCATGATCTTGTTGGCTTTCAAGCCTTCCTCGATTATAGCCCCCATCTTTATCACCTCAGTGAATGACTTACCCACGGACGTCACCAGATGTCCGAAATAGGTTGGCTCTAGTGTCTGCAGGAAGTAATCCACCATCTCATTCTCTCTCATAGGCGGATCTACCCTTGCTGCCTGTTCCCTCCAGCGGAAACCAAATTCTCTGAAGCTTTTGGCGGGTTTCTGCTCTAGCTTTAGCAATGATAAGCGATCGGGGACTATTTCAAGATTATACTGGAACTGACCGATGAATGCTTGAGCCAAATTATCCCATGTAAACCATCTGCTGGGATTCTGCCTAGTGTACCACTCTAGTGCAGACCCCCCCAAGCTCTGACCGAAGTAAGCTATCAGAATCTCATCTCGGCCCCCGGCTCCTCGCATCTTACTACAAAAACCTCAAAGATGGGCTACTGGGTCACCATGCCCTTCGTATAGGTCAAACTTGGGCATTTTGAACCCGGCCGGCAACTGGACATCTGGGAATGGACACAGGTCTTTGTACACGACACTGACCTGGTTGCCCAAACCATGCATATTCCTGAAGGACTGCTCCGGGCTTTTAACTTTTCGAATAACTTCCTCATGCTCCAAACTCGGGAGGTGCTTTTCCGGTTCTGCCGGATTATCCCAGTGAGGGGTGTGTGATTGCGGTTCGGGAGCCCTAAAAGTAGGCTCGGGAGGATAGTAAGAGTTGTCATGGATCTGAACATGCGGCTCGCCGGACGGCCTTTGTAGAGTGGCAGGCGGAGGTGCCACAAAAATAGGGGTGACCGGGGAGGAGGATTTTGTTTGGCTGGTGGAGTGTGGGTGGTATAAGGGTTTTCCCCTTGATAGTATGGATAGATCGGGGCGCTTGTCGAATGATCAATGAGTGGATGTTCTGGAGCTGATGCGAGAGTAGGGAGGTTTGGTGAGGACTTTCCCCTAGCCCAGGCTAGGTGCATCTCTGTTATCTGATGTCTCAACCGTTCTACCTCCTCTTTCATGATCTGCATCTCTGATTTCTCTTCCTCGAGACTTTTACCGGAACTAGACATGCTTGCTGGAATTGGCCCTTTAGATCTAGTACGGTAATGGTGGCTGGCCAGTATATTCTGTCAAGTCAACTGCTAAACTTTTCTGGAATGCAACAAACTCGTTAGCTTACTGAGTTTAACAGATACGTTATCGCACGTTGGATGCAATGCACCTAATCAGTTAACCATTTCTATATGTATTTACCACATGCGTCGTTCCAGCTTTTCTCTTTTCAATTAGCTTTGAAACCCTTGCTTGTTATTTGCATTTCTATCAACTAACCATTTTTTTTCTTTTTTTTTCTTTTTAAAATGACGGTCGAACCTTATGTGGATTGCCTACGTATCACGTCCCCGCGTGAATCAGACCGAGCGTAGTTCTGGTAACAAGATTGTGACGAAATTCTGGAATTCACATAATGAAAAACCTTTACGGTCACAAAATATGTCTTACAATAATCAACAACAAGAGAGAAATGCTTGACTCAAAAAAAAACATAAAAATACTGAAAATGTCAACAAAAATAAAAATAAGAAAAATACATCTTTTAATCAATAGCCTAATGCTCTTAAACTCCTAGGGGCCCGCGAGGCATCGTCCGGCCTTGCCGCGGGCCTTGGTGTGAGGTCCCTGTGTAGTCCCCTCAACTCTCTCATGATCTGATGAACATAGTCCATAATCGAAGCAAAAAGGGCGGCGCGGGGCATTGTTCACAAGCTAAGCACTTCATGGTGACATAATGCCCGATCTCTCCAATTCTGTCTTTGATCATGTCCCTTTCTCTGAGTAGCTGCTCTATCCGCTGGTTCTTCGCCCCCAATCTTCGAGCGTTGTTGGTGACCTGATCTAAGAGCCTATCCACTTGTTCTTGCAGTCGGGCCATCAAATTGTGGCAACGGTCGAGGTCTGCCCTGGCATCTCGGGCTTGTTTGAAGACCCGTTCCCTGAGGATAACATTTGCTTCTCTCAGATTGGTGATGACCTCAGTATAATCTTTTTCCACTTGCTGTATATGAAGTGCCTGTTGATGTGCCTCCCTCCTCCAGCTAGTACGGATCCTTATTGTTTGGGCCTTTGACTCTTCTAATTCTTTTTGGACATCTGTGACTTGCTTTTTTAAACTCCTTATCAATTTTTCTTCTGACCGACTCCTCAATTGTCTGTCAGCATCCCTTTTCATTTGCTGGACTTGAACTCTCAAAAAGTCATTTTCTTGTGCCAACTTCTTTTTATCTCCCTCGTCGGTGGCAACTTGCATACTCCTCTCGAATTGAAGGTCCCGGACCTGTTGTTCTATCCTACCAATCTTCGTCATGTACCCTTCCTCCTTTGCTAGCCAATTCCATTGCTCCTGTGAATCTTCCGTGAACTGTTGGACATGGGCTCTTTTAGAACATTTCCGACGAATCTGAAACCTTTTCCCGAACCACACATTGTACTTTGGATCCACCTCACCTTTAGCTAGTTCCCGAACCATAGTTTTAGGCTCCAGGAATCTACATTCATGCCACAACTTTCTAATCTTTTCTTCGGGGAATACGACTCCTGGGCTCAACTCAATGGCGTGCTTTCTCAGATCTTGATCAGTAGGAATAACCTGAAACCTTCCTAGTTGACGCAATACCCGATGAGGAACATATGGTTGGACACTGCGGATCCCCATCAGAAGAATATAACACTCCTCGGCTGCCATATATATTACTTCAGTATCGGGTAACCACCCGAACGCCCATTCAACCTGATCGGCTTCTATTGAGCTTAGTCGTGCAAGCCATGATTTGACGCCTTCAGGGAATACAGCGCCTATCATCCATTCCTCAAAACCCCTAATACAGTTTTTTCCAGTCAACCCATGGTTCATGTATTGTGTCCGGTGATGGAGGTGTTCTTGCATCCACAATTGGAGTAACAGATTGCATCCTTGAAAGAAATTTCCCCCTTCTCGGCATACAGTCAAGGCTCGATAGATTTCGGACAAAACCAAAGGGACTACCGTGCTGGTAGCCTTTTTGATTGCAACATCGGCTATTCCTACAAGACTTATCTCTATATTCTTATCTTCGCGTGGACAAATCACAATCCCCAAGAATGTCGTTATGAATGCTAGAATTCGTCTGGCCTCCCACTTGGTTCTATTCCCTGCGTGAGTTAGTCCAAGGTTTGACTCTTCAAAATCCCGAGGAGTGCCGTACCGTTGGTATAAGAATTGGAGATCGCAACATCCTCCTAATAAATCATCATTTTTCACCTTCCGACTAATGCTTAACAAATCCAGAAACCCATGCGGAGATACCGGTCTTGGTGAAAGCAAGTACTGCCCTCTTAATTTCCCATTTAATCCTGCATAGCCTGCAATCTCCTCTAGCATGGGTGTCAGTTCAAAGTCGACAAAATGGAACACATTGCGGGTCGGATCCTAGAACGATATCAGCGCCTCGATGATGTCTTTCCTTGGCTTGATATTCAGCAGATTAACAAAACCTCCCAAAATTCTTTCCACTATCTTTTTGCTACTGTCTTCCAAATCGTTCCACCATATGTGGAGCTGCTGAGGGACCTCGCTAAAGACTGAAAATGATTTATTCTGATTCGTGCTCATCCTGCACATTTATTAAGGTGATTTGAATAAAGAAAAACAACTTTGTTTTGCTAAATAAAAAACTCAGTTTTCAATCACGGCCTTTCAACGTCTCGGGGACGAAGATTTTCAGGCTGTGGGGGTAAATTGATTGAAATCAAAAAATTGACCCAAAGGTGGCCGTTTATACGAAATCAGCCTTCCGGCGTCCCTTTCGGGAACATTCGGCTATTTTTGAAAACAGCATCACCGACTTATTTAGTACGAAAGAGTTAGTTTCGATATTTTGGTTATTTTTGCAAAAGGTGAAGTTGGACCTGATAAAGGTTGCCTACGTATCTCACATCCAATGAGAATCAAACCCACGTAGTTCGGTTTTAATAAAACAAACAACATTATTTATTTATTCATTTTACTAAAAGAACAAGTAAACTATTTTTATCTATTTCAAGAATAAAACACACTATTTTTCTTTCTTTCTTTTTTTTTTTTTATTTTTTTTATTTTTAATTTTCCTTATCTAAAGCCGGTTAGCCTGCAAGTCTGAAGCAAATATATGCATAAAACAAACAGGATGCAGCAGGATGGTCTTTTCATTTCAGGTCACCTGTTCTAGACGGACCCAACCCCTGTGTTGAGTCCCCTAAGTCAAATGCAACATGATGCAAATAAACGTTCCTACTAGGGATCCGGCATGAAGCTATGTTATTCTAGGTTCAAAAACCTGGGTTTATTGTTCTAGACCTGGCTTACCCGAGCGGACAACTCGAGCCGAGGAGGAGGCAGCAACCCGGGAATACATAAGCTTCACCGGTTTTGCAACTTATCCAAACCTCGTTCTAAAGTGGGAATTAGACACTATACAGAAAAGAAGTCACACGAAGTGCACCCTTCTTCATGATTTAGAAGACTCGGAGAGGAGATGGGTTTCGGCACAGTTTATATGTACAATTCACAAAATATCAAAGCGGTAAAAAGCAACATTTAACACATTAAATACAAACATATAATAAGATCAGATAATAATAAGCCAAATATAACAATTATTCAAAGCTCGAATTCTTAAACCCTGAACCATTGGTTCTGGGTTAGTTATCCTCAGTGGAGTCGCCAGAGCTGTCACACCTCTTTTTTACGCTGACCCGCGTGGGCGCAAGATATAAAAGAGAGTTTTTCCAATTAAAGGACAACCAAAACGGGGTTCATTTATTGGGAGATTCGGAGTCGCCACTTGGGAGATTTATGGTGTCCTAAGTCACCGGTTTGAAACCCGAATTGAGGAAAGGTTTGACTCTATTTAATGGTCCGCGAACTAGAAATCCGGATAAGGAATTCTGTTAACCCGGGAGAAGGTGTTAGGCATTCCCGAATTCCGTGGTTCTAGCACGGTCTCTTAACTGTCATATTCGGCTTATTTATCTGATTTTTACAGTTATATACTTAATGCAAATTAATATCCCTTTACCGCTTTTATTACTATTATTATTTACGAAAGAGAATGTTGCCTAAAAATATGTTTCGAATCACGTCACATAAAATGTACCCGGATCCTCGACACATTCTTATTCAACATTTTTGGGATTTGGATTTGGGCCGCATGAAATGCACACCCGTATTTAAGAAGGTAAAATTATTAAAATACGCGCCTAGAGCGATTACTTATTTACACGTTTGAGAAGACCAAGAAATTCGCTAAGAAACGGCACATCTCGAAATCTAAATATTTTTACATATACATTTATGAGGGCCCCGCGATTTGTATAATTTGTTAGGCGGGGCACACCTCTAATTTTAATTTAAAGCGAACTGCATCCCGCTATATTTATTTAAGAGTTGATTCAAGATTATTTAAAACATGTTGCAAGCCACACTACATGAAATGCGCCTGTGGTTCCTGACACGCTTTATTTAGCCTTGTTCAAAATTGGAGTCGGGTCACATGAAATGCACCCCCGATTCCTTTAATCTAATTACGTCGTTCAGTTGAAGAATAACGAACCAATTTCTATAATGTGACAAAGTCATACTCAACTATAACCAATTCGAGTAAACATACGACTAGATAACTAAGTGAGCAAATTCAAGACTATGGTGAACCATTACATGAAAAACTTACTGGGAATTCCAGAATCCTCAAGAAAAGCAACTGGCACTTATTTTTGCAAATTCAAGATATCATTTCCCACGGGTGTTCATATCACCTTAAACCTTCTACTTAGACAGATGATTAATCTCAATTTTAACACAAGATCGAGTATTGACAGATTTGGAAATCACACACCATGAATAGAGAAGATTTAAGCATAGATACAGCAGGAATAATTCAGATTTCTATACATGTCCAATGACAGTGTATTTTAGATCTAAATGCATTTCCAGTCTTAGCACTAATAGTTTAATTATCCCTGAATGCATTCTTCACAACCCAAACCAGTAAGACAGATTTAATTACATGTACTCATACAAATATAACATAAGAAACATTGGACAACTACATGTATTAAACAGATTTAAAAGAGAGCTTCAGGCTTCATTTCCTTTTCGAATCAAGAAGCTACAATGACAGGGATGTGTACCTGGAATATGGAAATAGGAAGAAGAGTGAGCAGTGACACACAGTAGAGCAATCAACAGTATAGCAGTAACCAACAGCAACCAAAATGGTCCTAGCAAACAGACTCCAAAGAGAGAAATCAATGGCCAAAGGCTCAACTACTTCAAAGAGACCAACATCAAAGAATTCCAAATCAAACAGACCCCTATACTTCTGAAATGCCCCAGGGGACTTGTGTACCCAACTGATTGAACCACAATTGACTTCAAACAACCATTCCAATACCCAAAAATTTCTGCCTATTATTTAGATCTGAGTATGTAACAGAAAACAGAGAATGCCAGCTATCTTTCAGTTTTAGAATTAACTGAAAACTTCAACTCAAGCTAGAGACCCTCATGTATGTCCTATACTCTGCCCTCTGTATTTCAGAATGCTCCCCCTTTAAAATCCCCTCTCTAATGTATGCTGTTTTCCAGAAGATCCCCTCTCTATCACAGGAAATGTTTTCTTTTCTTCTTTACTTCTTCCCTATTTTTCCAATGCCAGAATGCTCTTCTTAAAAGAACTCTCACTCTAATGTCTGCTGCCTCAGAAAAAGGATCCTCCCACTCTGTTTTTTAACCCTATACTTATAGTTGAAAAACAAATGAAACTCTAAAGATACAATAATCAGAAAAACCAACTCTGCCCATCCTCTTCTCTGCTAGCCCATTATATTCTCTGTTTTAACCACTAAACCTTGTTTAAGTGTGGGCTCTAATTAATTTAAATGTTAAGTGCAAGCCTGGTTGAGTGCCCTGTTGTAACAGCAGGTTCCACTAGGCTGTGCAGGACATTTAATCCTAAAATATTAATCTCCTGATTCAAGTCATCTTGCAGCTATGTCCAAACAATCCCTAATCACAACTAGACACAATCCAACAGTGGTTCCATATGCAATCGATTTCTGCCCTAAAGAGCTAATAAACAGACCTACAAAACTAATCGTCAACATTCGATTAGTCGATTACAACACATATAATCGATAACAAATGATCGACCTACGAATTCGTGATTCGTGGTTTATGGGCAGACTCAGGGGATATCAAATTTTAATTGACGACGCTAATCGAATTTAACACATAAGATGGTCACAACAACTAACAACTGATTAAAAATGAGTAAGAACAGAAATTGACCAAATAAAGGGTCCGGGGATAGAAAGAAAGAATGCTAGAAAATTTATAAACAAACATGAACCAAACAACACACAGAGAAATCAATGCGGAGCAAAGAAAGAGGAGGAATACCTCTGAAATCAACAAAGGCCCAGGCTTGACCTTAGACTTGAATCGTTGAAGCCAAATAGGCCTTAATCGGGGTGTTCTCGGTCGAGAACACCTAGATTAAGGTCCATTAGACCTCAACCTCCTATCAATTTCGAACGAAGATCCCATTTTGGATTTTTAGGGTTCATGTGGCCATTTTTGGGGCTCGACCGATTCTGGCAAGATTCGAGCCTAACCAGGGCTAGTAGGGGTATGAGGGAGGTCATGGGAGTGCTTGGGGTGAGTTTAGGGTGGTTTGGGATAGAATTTCAAATCCCGGCGACCTTCGATCCAATATTCGACGCGTTTGAGACAGATTCGAGACCAACGAAGGCCGGGTTCGAGGAAAGGGAGGTGAGGAGAAGGGCTGGTGTAAATTTGGGGTGGTTTGGCCTACTGGAACCGCCGTGAGGCAATTTCCGGCAGGCGGAGCACGGTGGTGGACGACGGAGGCTTAATTCGTCTCTAAGAGAGACGATGAAGGTGAGGGGGGGTCTGGCTTGGGGGGGATGGGTAGGTCTTTTGGTATATATAGTGGGGCTGGGATTTAATCCTGGCCGTTTGATCAAATGAGATCAACGGCCTGGATCTTCTCACTTGTCCAAACGATGTCGTTTGTGTGTCTGTGAGTCGGGTTGGTCTGTGGGTGGATTGGGCCGGGCAAACTCGGGTTGTGAGGGTGAAGTGTTGGCCGTTGGATCAACTGAATCAAACGGCCCAGATCGATGCCTCCTGAACAGGTGATAGGGGAGATCGTGGCCATCGGATCGATTCGAAATGAACGGCCACGATTGAGGATGAATTGGACTGGACCAGGGATAACTCGATTGGGCCTGGTTTTGGACTAGGTTTTGGCCCAAATCTGATTTCCTTATCTCTTTATTTCCTAACTAGACTCTATATTGTATTATATATATATATATATATAATCAGATTAACTTGTAACACATATAATTAATCTTTTACTAAATAATCGGATTAACTTGTAACACATATAATTAATCTTTTACTAACAATTAACATAACTAAATACCAAATCCTACAATTGCACATTAAATGACCAGAAATGCGAAAAATACATTTTTATGATTTTTTCATTTTCGTAAAAATAAACTTAACTATTTCTAAGTACGGAACTAATCCTAAAAATATAAATGCAACATATTTGGTGTATATTTTTTTTTATTAGTTTAAACAAATAGACATGGGCACACAAATGCAAACAATAAGAAAAAGAACATGTAATCCACAAATATTGCAAACAAACACAAAAACTCTTTTATTTTTGACATTTTGGGAGTAATTCTCGTATAGGGCGAAAATCACGTGCTCACAACTGTTTTTTCTGATTATTTGGTTATCGATTATACATGTCGTAATAGTTTAATTGAATGTCATCGTTTAATCTCGTAGATTTTGTTATTTGAAATGCTGGACAGCACTAGTACTGTTGAATTTAATTAAGTTTGGTTGATTTCTGATTAGGGACTGAATTGGTTATAGTTGTGTGTTTGTTTAGTTGTTAGTTAGTGTTTAATTTAAAGGGATAATACACTGCCAAACGAGAATATGGGGGAAACAATTAAGAATTTTATTTTAAAATGAATGGCGTGCCTATACCCAATGTCAGTGCACTTTGAATTAACAAATGAGAAAAGAACTACTGGTGTGGCCTAGTGTTTTTTTTTAGCTGTAAAGTCAGAACACACATGAGGGGGTTGATAAAAGGTTCTAAGAGGGGTGCACATGGGCTAGGGAATAACACATGTTGGAAAAGGGATTAAGATTGGATAATCTGACATTTTGAGGTTATAAATAGGGACTTGAACATACTGTAAAGAAAAAAAACAGAGTTATGATTATTGGTTCCACACTCGCACCTTTCACAGTCAATATCGGCTTCACGCCCGGTACTACAACTTTCAAACCCTCCACCACTACCGGCTTTTCTGCTGGTTCTTCAACAATCACTTTTTCTTTCTCGGCTTCATTTTCTGTTCTGCCACTTGCCTTTATCATCATAACAGACTGAGACGGCTTCCGACTGCTCTCACCCTGCACCAATTCTATCATGTGCGTTTCATGGTGAGTTGGCAGTGGGTTTTGGGTGATGTTTGGAGCTTCTGGAGCTTGAACTTCAATTCTCCGATTATCAATAAGATCCTGGATGGCATTCTTCAATTGCCAACACTTTTTAGTATCATGGCCTGGTGTTCCCGAACAATACTCACACCTGACAGATTGATCAAGGTTTTTCGGAGGTGGGTTCGGAAGTTTAGGTGCAACCGGGCTCAACATCCCCAACTCTTTCAATCTGTGATAAAGGTTGGTATATGATTCCCCCAACGGGGTGAATGTTTTCCTTGCCTTATTTCTCCATTCTGAGTCAGGCCTGGGTCTGTTTGGATTTCTGTAGGGTTTAGAAGCGGGGTATGTTTTTTGGGTGTGGTAAACATTGTGTGGGGCTTGGGCTCTCCACACATGTGGTGGTGGTGGTGAGTAGGTTTGGGCTTGTGGGTGGTGGTAGTGTGGGACTGTTGGTGGGTAGGATAGTGGCGGTGGGTTATATGGGGTTGGTGTGTTGTATGGGGTTGGCGGGTAAGATGGTGGTGGTGGGTTATACGGGGTTGATGGGTTTGATGAGTATTGGTGGTAGGGTCTTGGTGGGTGGTGATGCGGGTTACGGTTCCATGGCCTGCTCTCTACAGTTGCTACCTCTTCCTTTTTCTTCTTTCCCATTGCTCCTCCGTTTCCGGTCTGTATTGCTTGATTTGTGGCCTTAATGGCCGAAAAACTCATGATTTTATTTGTTTTCAAACCTTCCTCGACAAAGCTTCCCATCTTCACGACTTCATTGAAACTTTTTCCAATCGCTGACACTAAATGACCATAATATGTAGGCTCCAAAGCCTGTAGGAAACAATCCACCATCTCTCCTTCCTTCATTGGTGGATCTACTCTTGTAGCCTGCTCCCTCCATCTGAAGCCGAACTCCCTGAAGCTTTCCCCTGGCTTTTTCTCCATCTTTGTAAGGGATAATATATCAGGTATGATTTCTAAATTGTATTGAAAGTGATCTGCAAAGGCTTGCGCAAGATCATCCCAGACAAACCACCTTGTATGATCTTGTCGGGTATACCACTCTAAAGCTGAACCACTTAGACTCTCGCTGAAATACGCCATCAATAGCTCATCCTTGCCTCCTGCACCTCTCATTTTGCTATAGTATCCCCTGAGGTGGGCCACTGGATCTCCATGTCCTCTATACCTATCGAATTTTGGCAACTTAAATCCGACGGGCAGTTGCACTTCAGGGAATAGACATAAATCCTTGTATGCCATACTCACTTGTCCTCCCAATCCTTGCATATTGCGAAAGGCATTTTCCAGACTTTTCACCTTTCTGGCCATCTCTTCTTGCCCTGCATTCTTGGCAATTCTCTCTTCACTCGTCTCTATCAGCGGAGCATGAGACTCGTGCTGTCGGAAAGTTGGTTCGGGCGGGTAGTAATAAGGATCCTGTATGTGGAACATCGGTTCACTAGATGATTTGTGCAAGGCAGCAGGCGGAGGTGCCACATACATTGGAGCAACTTGGGGTAGATGAGGTGGTGCTTGTTTTACTGGAGGTGGTGGTACTTGGGAAGTGGAGGCATAATAATGATGGTAATCAGGGTATGTGGAGGATGAATTCATTGTAGGTGGTTCAGGATTGGGGTTGGCTGGAGGGATGTATGTGGGATTGGCAGGGTAAGTCGGCAGGGGTTGACCTTTAGACCAAGCCTGGTACATTTCGGCCATCTACTGCTTTAATTTGTACATTTCCTCTTTCATCCCTGCTACGTCTACAATCTCCTCTTCTTGAGCAGGATCCACGATAGTTGCCTCAATTTCCTGGGACACAGCTTTCGTCATTTTCTTGTATCTCGTATTGTAAGGGTGAGTAGCCAGAATGCCAGTTGCCAATAAAATCTGGACTCACAAGCATCAACACCCATTAGTTGTTAGCGCATGAGAAAATAAAATGCAACGACTTTAAAACAAACACATTTTCCTCGAGTCGTCATGCATCATCCCGGCCGCTGCTCATTTGAACCAATCAATTCTTTTTCTTCTTTCTCTTTTTTTTTTCTTTTTCTCTTTTTTTTTCTTTTCTTTCTTTCTTCTTTTCTTTTCTTTTTCTTTCTCTTTTTTTTTTCTTGTCATTTTCATAATTACGTTCCTATTTATTTGCCTATCGAATTTAGGAGAAATGACATAAACCAAAAGAATTGATAACAACACTTTATTTTCATTGATAATTCAAAACATTGATTACAAGATGATGTTGTAAAAGAAAAAATATAAAAAGATGATGCATGCCCTATGAATACATTAATGCTCCTAGTGCCCGCGAGACGTCGTTCGGTCTTGCCGCGGGTCTATATGTTAATCCCCTTTGGAGCCTATCTAGGTCAGACATGACTTGTTGCACGAAGAACTTTACAACTGATACAAAGGTTCCTCGAGACATATCTTCACACAGTTGACTCTTTCGGGTGATGTATTGGGCAATGCGAACAATCTTCTCTCGAATGACCCCCTTTTCTTGCAACAATCGGCTTATTTGTTCAGTGCGAGCATCCAAGGTATGTTGGTTATTTTTCTGCATTTGTTGTAGCTCCAACTCTAACCGAGCCATAGTCGTGTAACAATGCTCTCTCTCTTCTTCGAGATCCTTGATAATCTTGTTACTTTTTAACCGTGGCTGAAATCATTTTCTTTCTAAGCTGAGCTACCTCAAATTCGTGCTTATCTTGTAATTGCCGAACCAACTTGGCTCTTTCCTCAGCATCTCTGGCTATTTGCTTCCGAGCCCTGACTAATTCCTTTTCAGCCTTGTCCAAGTCAAAGTTGTAGTCATTTACTTTGCGCCGGAGAATCTCAATTAATTTCTCATCCCGGGCTAAGCGGACCGGGGTCTCGGATGAAATTTTCATTTGATCTGAGCCTTCAACATTTCGTTTTCTTTCTTCAGCTGTTTCTTCTCTCCTTCATCAGATGCTGCCTGTAAACCACTTTCAAAGTGGAGATTTCTCAATTTATCTTCCAACAAGCTAATTTTGGCCTTGTATTCTTTTTCTTTGGCCGCCCAGTTCTGATTCTCCTTGGATTGCTCTATCAAATCTTGCAAGTGAGGCCTTTTCGAAAGACGTTCGTGCTCAACACCTCGTCGGTACCATGTGGAGTATCCAGACGACATTTCTCCCCTAGCTCTATTCTGCACACAAGTATCCATTTTCAAGTTTTGGCACTCATTCCAAATTTGCCGGATCTTTGCTTCCGGGAATTGCCCATCCGGACCAATTTCTATAGCTTGCGGACTGAGGTCCCCGTCTCTCGGAATAATTTGACATCTACCCAACTGTCGCAGGGCCCTGTATGAGGCATAAGGTTGGATGCTTTTCAAGCCCATGATCAAAAATGGCGATCCTTCCGTCGGCATATACATTACCTCGTCAAGAGGTAGCCAATCATACGTCCAATCGATCTGGCCATCAGTTAATGATCGAAGATACAAAATCCAATCTTTGACTCCCTCCGGCAATTTTACTTCTTTTGTTCTCGTACCGAATTCTTCCAAACATATTCGTTCAGCTGAACCATAACTTGAGAACGAAGGATGATGGCATAGATGCTCAATTAACCAAATTTGCAAAATCAAATTACACCCTTCAAAGAAGTTGGCTCCCGCTTTGCACGCAGTCAGAGCATGGTAGATGTCAGCTACGATCATTGGGGCTAGAGTACAATTGTCTTGTATTATCAATGTGCTAGCTACCCCGGCAACCTTTATGCTGATATGTCCATCTTTTCTCGGAAATATGACAATTCCGAGAAATGACACTAAGAATGCAAACCTCCGGTGCTCCTCCCATTTTGCTCGGCTGGACTTGCTGCATAACTTGTTCGTGGGGTCATTGAAACCCCCGATGTGTCCATACCTACTATATATGAAGTTTAAGGAACAAAACCCGTTAGCTAAATCTTCGTTGTGAACATTCCTGGCAATTTTCAAAGAGTCCAGAAAACGATGCACCGTTACCATCCTTGGAGATACCGGGTATTTCCCTTTTAACGGAACCTCAGTCTTCCCGATATAGAAAGCAATTTCCTCTAGAGTAGGGGTGAGTTAAAAATCTGGGAAATGCAATACATTGTGTGCCGGATCCCAAAATGTGACCAACGCTCTAATCACGTCGCCTCGGGGGATTATGTCTAATAACCCCGTAAGATCTTTCAAGTAACCTTTGACCCAGTCCTGACCATCTGATCCCATGTCTTGCCACCACAGTTTTAGCTCCAGAGGGATTTTATTTAAGGAGAAATGGTCATTCATCATTGTGCTCGTCCTGCACATTTATTAAGGCGATTTTATTTAGAAGAAAAAAAAAGAAAAATCTTTTCCAATGCAAGTTTTCATTCATTTTTTTAAAGAAATATGGCTTTCGAAGCAGCCATTTTTGCCAAAACAGCCTTCCAACGTCCTTTCAGAACATTCGGCCATTTCCAAAAATAGCAATCGCTTCGATTATTTGAAAAGAAAAATCTTTTTTGGTCTTTTTCTAAAAGTGTGGTTGGACCCGTTTAAGGGTTGCCTACGTATCCCACCTAATGGCGAGAATCAAACCTGCGTAGTTCGTTCAGATTAATTGACCAATTATTTCAACAAAAATAGTTCCACCTATTTTTTCAAAATTTCAAATTTTTCGGATACCTATTTTCTATAACTCTTATTTTCCTCTCTCTCTCTTTTTTCAACAATATTTCTATCCTCGGGGTTTCCGCCGGTCCGCATAACGATCAAAGACAATAAAAATGCAACACATAACATGCTCGGTCTTTTCCAATACCGGGTCACCTGTCCTAGACGGACCCAACCCCTGTGTTGAGTCCCCTAAGTCAAATATGATGCAAATAATCGTCCTGGACCTATGTTCAAAATCTTACAGTTTCATAGGATGCTAGACCGTGTACCCGAGCGGACAACTCGAATCGAGGAGGGGGCTACGTACCGGTGACTCGCGGAGTCAATCGGCTTTGTAACTTATCCGGCCTCTATTTTCTTAATTTAGGGTGACTTTAACAGAAAGGGGAGTCTCAACCAGTAAGCACATCCCCGGGGGTGAAGAGAGAAAGGTTTTCGGCACAATTTTAGATACAATCCACATAATTTCAAAGCGATAAAGCACATAGCATGTTGTTCAAATCATATAATGAAATCAAACAATATCACGAACGGCAATTCTAAAGAGCTCGAGTTCTTAAACCCTGAAACCGAAGTTCGGGGTTGGGATCCCCAGCAGAGTCGCTAGAGCTATCACACCTCCCTTTTTACTACCCCACTTTGGGAATAAGCATATAAATACGCTTGTAGGGTATACCCCGATGCTTAGATACCCGAAACGGATAAAATAGCGTAGAGGAAGGAGTTTTTCCAATTAAAGGACAATCGGTTCGGGATTTTATTGAGATTAATCAGAGTCGCCACTTGGGAAGATAATGGTGTCCCAAGTCACCGGTTAATCCCGAATCCGAGGAATTTGACTCTTATAAAAATGTCTGCGAAGCAAAGATCCGGATAAGGAACTCTGTTAACCCGGGAGAAGGTGTTAGGCATTCCCGGGTTCCGTGGTTTTAGCACGGTCGCTCAATTGTCATTCTTGACTCTTGTTTGACTTAATCACAGATTTTAACAACATATAGTGCTTTTACATTAGGTATTATTTTTATGGAATTTGCGGCATTGCGAAAACACGCCTCGAGTCACACCGCAACCAGTACGCCTATGACTTTCTGTGTATTTCAGCTTTGCCGAGATTTGGATTTGAGTCGCACCAAGTGCACACTCGTTCAATGGAAAGTACATTAAAATCGTGCCCTAAAATAACGTCTATCGGCTTTTAAATCTTTTGGGAGAAGCTATGGAATTCGCTATTAGCTCTCCCGAGTCTACTTGTATTATACCATTACTAAATGGGGGCCCCGCTTGTTTAACGTTAGGCGAGGCTCGTCCCAATTCAATTTATAAGTTCAATCCTAAGAAGTGCATACTACGTTTCTCTAATTGTGTTTTTCCCTTAATCGTATTTTAACACTAAGTATTCCAAGCCCACATGATTTCTATTATTATTGGGCCTGGATTCTTCAATCGCTTAATCAGATCAGCAATGGGCTAGCCCAGGCCTTAAAGCCCAGGCAGTCTTCAAGCTTTCAATCAGCAGACCAATCAATTTCGTAGGGCAGTTCAGGCCCAACGTTACACATAGGCCCAAACCAAATTGCAATAACAAAAGTATAACGTAGAATTCATAAAGAAACAAATACTCAAGATTGGAAATGAAATCAAATCACTTTTATTTGTTAATAAGGAAGTCAATACATAAAAAGAACGGTAATCTTAAGCCAATGGTCTATGTACATGAACACTCAATCAATTGTTATCACTACGTGCTCGTAACTAAGAATCTATTCTAAATCTAATCATTTACTAATGAGATATTCTGGAAGACAAACTACTTGCCTAGGAAATCAGATTAAATTAAAGTGAATTATCTAATTATTTATAGTATCGAAAGAGAAACTAAATGATTATTCACACGCATTTACTATATTACTGGTTTCATGGTGAGCTATACCTCTTATCAGCTTGCTTTTTTAACATTACCTAAATCCGAACTTAAATCCTCAAAATTAACCAATTATACGAGCCACGTCTTTATGGACCAGTTTTAAATTAAAAAGACCTGTATCTAAATTCGAGTTGCCATATGACTCAAGTATTATTAAACTATTGATTTTATTATGGTTTTAACCCATTACAATATTATTACCTAGACGATTCATTCTAAGTTACTCTGAAGCTTGTCAAATGTTTAAATGCAGACCTGTTATCCTGGTTTGAAAACTGTTAAGCAAACTTATGTTTTAGGAGTTTTACCTAATTAAACTAAGTGATATGCTACTACTATTATACTATCTACTCTATCACTAAGCTATTACATTGTTTGTTTGGTTTTTCTCTGTCATGCACTACACTACATAAACACTATAACTCTAAGATAATAACAGTATTGAACTACTTGATACATGGCAATATAAAATTAGATTGAAATCTTCATTTTATTGCATCCAAATCACAGTATTAGTTTGTAGAGAAGTGTACCTGAATCAAAGTAGAGAAAAACCAATGAGTTCTAGGGGAAAACGAAGCAAGTAATCAGCAAGGATTCAGCAACAATGCAACAGTAGAGGATTGGATAGCAATAAGCCAAATAACACAGCCACAGCAAGTTTGAATCAACAAAGCAACAGAAAATCCAGACCAAACTCGAACAGAATAACCCAACAAATCAATAGAAATCAGCGAAATTCTAACTCGAAAATCCCAGAAATCCTATTGCTCTATTGCTATATTTTACTCTGAAACTTTATATTCAAAAGCCAGTCCTTAATACACTCTTTTTGAGAGTATATATAGGCATGGGAATGGGCTGAAAACTTGGGGAGAAAGTATGGGATTAATCTCACTTCTCCCCCTCTAAAATTTATCAAACTTACACTTTAGTCCCCAAATCAGTTAACAGAAATCCTTCCAGCATGTGCTGGAAGGTTCCAAAGATTCCTTTTTTCGGGGTTTTTACTAATGTAGCCTTAGGGGTTTGGGATTTTTACTGATTTCCCTTTTTAGGGAGACCATTATACCCTTAAATCTCTGCAAATTTACAGAAATCAGAGGTACAAATGACTCCTTACCCTCTTAGGTTCTAAACTATTTACCAAAATACTATTTCAAGTTCCCTATATGCCCTCAAGGTCATTGCTGATTTACCCGACTGCCTAGGTTAAATTTCAGCTCTTTTGGGATTTATTTAACTAATAGCCAGCCCTTGCATTGGTATTTAAGGGCTGGCCAGGTCTACTATTAAGAACTATTTCAATTTTAACCTATTTAGCTTAGTTCTAATTAGTTAAGACCACATTACTTCAATTTTAAACTAATTGCAGGACTAGCATGCTTTATTAACTCTTTAAAAACTAGCCAGTCTCAAGTTGTGACTTGGCTTGGGTAATTAAACCCAATTGCTGAACAGTTGGGCCCAAAACCTTTGCAGGTTTGGCCACTTTAATGTTCAGGGCTCAAAAGAGAGCCCGGGCAAGTCTGCATTTGCAGATTTAGCCATTTTGCACAACCAGCCCCTTTTAAGGTGGATTGTGTGTTAGGGCCTTATAGAGTTGGTCAACCTTTTGCAAAGTTGACCACTCTTAGGCCAATTATTGCTTAATAACCTATTTTTGTTCATTTAAGACTAATTAAACTAATTGCGGGACTAGCCTGCTTAATTGAGCTATTTAACTAATGGCCAGTCTCAAGTTGAGACTTAGCCTGGGCAACTGAAGCCCAATTACTGAACATAGGCTGGGCTAAGGTCTTTGCAGACCTAGCCACCTAAGGTTCAGGGCTCAAACAGAGCCTAGGCAAGTCTGCATTTGCAGACTTAGCCAATTGTTACACAACTAGCCACCTTTAAGTGTTGGCCAGTGTGTGAGGGACCTAGCAGAGTAGGTCAATTGCAAAATTGACCACCCTCTGTCACCTATTTAATTTGTAGCCTGTTTTTTTTTGTGATTTTCAGTTTTAATCTACTTCAAAACTAACCATTTAGCACTAACAGCTATAATCCCCTAAGGTCTAGCCAGTTAATCAGACATTCATAATCAACAAGAACTAGCAAAAACTTAATCATTACCAATATGTATTGTACACAGAAACACACGTGATCAAATAAAATGGATTAATCAACCCAAACTCAGAGGAAACAATTGATATGGTTGAATTTCATTCCATTAACTCATATTATTAGACTACATGTGATAAAGTATGAATCCATGTTAGTTATGACCTAATCACTCCTAGCTCAAGTCATATGACATTTGAAAAACTTTAGAACCTTTAAGGTTCATGGCACAGTTACACATATAAGCATAGATTCTCATGAAACAGTCAACATGATTCAATTAGACATAAACACAATGGATTTTAACAAAATGGTATTCAGAAATCATTTTCAAGCACTAACCCTAGAATCATGCTAAGAAAAGGGAACATGGAAAGCTGAGTAGAACAAACTCAGGCATGAAACTAACAACTAATCCTAGCCCGGAAACTAAACATGAGAATAAACAGAGGAGAAGAATCATATAGACTAAAGAAGTTATCTAATATCAATCAAGAAGAAGAGGCCTAATACTAACAGAGGACAAAGACAGAGACAAAAGAAAGATATCAGAACAGGAATCCAAACAGAGAAGCAGACAAACGAGATAGATACAACAAACGACTAAACAACTAAACATGTGAAGAATCAAAGTCGTGCTTTTGAACCTCAAAAACTACCAACCAAGAAGATAAAGAAGAAAAGACATATCTTTTAAAGCACATAATCGAAACAAAACAGAAAGAGATGGACAAGTTCAAAAACCTTAATACTAATAGATATAGTCATATGATTTCGAAACTTAGAGAAAACAGAGAGATAGACTAGAATATGCGGGATGTAAGATGTGAAACGAGAGAAGATGAACAGGAAAGAAAAGAAACATAAGATCAGCAAGAAAATCCTAAACTAACATGCAAAAATAAGAATCAGAAAAATCACATAGAAGCATGCAAAATAAAAACAGAATCAAACAGAAAAAATACAAGACAAAAACAAACAGAATGATGAAGAGAAAGCGGATAAGGGACAGGGCACTTAGCTTGCAGGGCCTGTCCCCTGAGCTTCCTATTTTTTCTTCTTTTCTTTTCTTTATTCTCCAGACTCTTTTTCATTCTCTTTTCCTTGTTTCGTTTTCTTTATTCTTCTTTTTTCTCATTTTTCTTTTCTGGTTTTTCTTTTTAGGCTTAAAGATGAAGCCTTTTTGGGGTTTTATGGTTAAAGGGATGTTTGGAGAGGATAAAAGGCAAGGTCTTGAAGAGGTTTGAGTTTGGGGGTTGCCGGAGTTAGGTTTCCGGCGACCTTCTTTTGGATATTCGACGAGTTCCAGGGATCTTCGAAGGAAACCAATGGGGTAGGGTGATAGATCAGATCAGGGGGGTTCGAATGGCATTGGTTTGGGGACGGTTCTCGTTGTTTGGGTGGTCACCGGTGAAGTTCTGGTGACCGGCGTTTCAGAAGAAAGGATCTTTTTCTGGAGTTTTGATGAAGAAGAAGGAGAAGAAGGAGGAAAAGAAGAGAGAATGGAGTAGGAAGGCCGGCGACCACCGTGGGGGTGGTGGCCGCCATGGTCGTTTATGGTTCAAGCGAGGTTGACGAAGAAGAAACGGGAGAGAGGAGAAGAATGAATGGGCGGCTAGGGTTAAGGGTTTGTAAAAATGGCCCGGCTATTCAGACACAAGCCTTTTATAGGCGAAGTGTCACATGAAATCCAGACCGTCCAATGGATGAAGATCAACGGCCAAGAACATGAGTTACTAAAACGCCGTCGTTTGATGGCACATGAGACCCTAGACCTCTGACCCTTGGATTAAATAAAACGGACGGCCAAGATTGATCGTTACATCTTAATTTAATTAAGGAAGCCAGCTTATTATCTCAACCGTAGGATTTGAAGAAGTGAACGACTGAGATCACTTTAGTTTGATCCCTGGACCGGGTCTCCTATGGGCCAAAGCATTGGGCTGACGGTTTGGACTACAATTGGCCCAGATTTATTACACAGCACATATTTTTATTTTTTTATTTTCTGATGTTATTTTATTTTTTATGCATTTTCCTTTATACTTTTTTTTATGAAAAATTATAAAAAACCTAATTTCCTACTTATTCTAATTATCTAATATTTTTTTGTAATTTTTCTACTATTTTTTCTCTAATTTCCGCTATTGAGAACTATTTTTGCTAATTTTCTTCTTTAAACTAATTAATTAAAACAAAATAATTGCCTAGCCTAATTTTTTTTTTTGATTTTTCTAATTTGTACTTATTCAAACACATAAAGTATAGCTAATTTCGAACAAAGCAAGTAATTGCACTCAAAAACATATTTATTTTGATTTTGGAATTATTTGCCCGGTGCAAAAATCACGTGCTCACAGAACCGATGAGGTTTTCCTACGTATCTCACATCCGGTGAGAATCTGACCCGCGTAGTTCGGATAAAAATGAACTAAATCATTTTAACAAAAAAGAAAACACACTATTTTTAACAAAATTTATTTGGAATTATTTTTTTAGCGTTTTCAAAAATTATTTTCAAAGAAAACAAACTATTTTCCATAAAATTATTTCGACTCTATACCCGGATATTTTCTACTGCTTCTCCTATTTTTTTTTCCTTCTTTTATTTTTTTTTTTAAAAAAAATAACAAACCGGCCAGCATGTAAGATCGAAATGAATAAATGCACAGACAAAGATGCATCAAGCCGGTCTTCTGTTTCAGATATACCTGTCCTAGACAGGCCCAACCCCTGTGTTGAGCCTCCTAAGTCAAATATGCCCATGATGCAAATAGACGTTCCTACCGGGGATCCGACATAAGGTTTTGTTATTCTAAGTCATCATCCTGTTGGAAAAGGTGTCTAGACTGGCTTTACTCGAGCGGACAACTCGAGCCGAGGAATGTCAGTGCACCGGTAGCATGGCTTTCCGGCTTAATTGACAATACCCCCCGCCTAAACATGTGTGACTAAAAATCCTTCACCGGGTGCCAAGCACCACAGCTATCTTGAGAAATCGGGCTATGTCCAGCAAATGCCCGATATTATATTTTAAGAGACTCAAAAGAGAAAATGGGTATCAGCACAATTTATATACAATTCACAAAAATATTAAAGCGGTAAAAGCAATATTTAGCACATTTAATACAAACATATAATAAAATCAGATAATGAATAAGCCAAATACAACAATTATTCAAAGCTCGAATTCTTAAATCCTGAACCAGTGGTTCTGGGTTTTTGTTCCCCAGCAGAGTCACCAGAGCTGTCACACCTCCTTTTGGCGCCCCCCTCCCCCCGAGGGTAGAAGCACAAGGGAGTTTTTCCAATTTAAGTGACAATATTCGAAACGGGATTATTCTATTTATTTCAGAGTCGCCACTTGGAATAAATTATGGTGTTCCAAGTCACCAATTTATTCAAATCCCGAATCGAGGAAATTTCGACTTTCCAAATGAAGTCTGCGAACCAGAAATTCTAAGTAAGGAATTATGTTGACCCGAAGAAAGGTGTTAGGCACCCCCGAATCCCGTGGTTCTAGCACGGTCGCTTAAACTATTATAAATGGCTAAAATATCTGATTTTAATATGTATCATAAATCATGTGCTTTTAATCAATTCTAGGCCGCTTTTATTATTATTTTTAATAGAAATGTAACGTCATAAAGACATGTCTCGGACCGCGTTGCGATCAACACACCCGTGGTTGTTGACATATTTCAAACCCGTTGAGATTCGAATTTGGGTCGCATAAATGTGCACCCGAGCTTAGAAAGGCAAATAGTGATTAAGGCGTGTCCTAAAGAGATATCCTAAAGCGACTACGTTTTTGCCTCGTCGTATCTCTAAAAAATAAAAAGAAAGAAATAACATCCTATATTATCTTTATATTAGAGTTCTAGAGCTAAATTGTAAGCATGACTTGTTAGAATTAAAATGAACAAGATGGCCTCCATTTAACATCTACGGGCCCAGACCCAACGTGAATGATGCAAATTGGGCCTGGGCCAACTTATTCTGATTCGAGCTCAACTACATGGTGCTACCCACACCCTAAATTCAACATGTGGAAAAATGAGATTGATATTAAGGAAACTATTTTTTATGAGACTAAACGGAACAAATGGTTAACTAAAGGGGCATGAGCTACTGATTACTCAACCTTTAAACTTGATAGGCATTTAAATAGGCTATAAATGAAAGGAAACTAGTCATAGCAGTACATGGATACTACATCATCGGTTTTCTTCTAAACTAGCATACATGGGAATGAATCCGCAATTTTAAACTAATAAGCAATCAATATTTATTTACGCATTAATAAAAATTACTCAACATGATTCTAATAAGCTAAATAACTAACACATATACAACTTAACATATGGAAATATGACTAAATGACTTCCAACTTTAAAGCTTCATTCTTATTCATGCTTCAGACTTCGGCTACATCGTATACCAGTATACAAATGTGTACCTGGAATTCGAAAACAAAATGGGCGACGACAAAGGAGTCAGTGGCAGTTCGGCAGCAAGCAAACAACGAACGAAAAATTAATTCCAGGGACGAACAAACTGATGAAAACCAGTGGCGAAACAGTCTAGGTAGCAAACGAATAGTAGCAGATAATAAACTGGAAATTGAAACAGCAAAAACTGGAAGTTCAAACCAGCAAAACTGGGATTTCAAAACAGCAAAAACTGGAAAGCGAAACAACAAACTGGAGGCGAAAGATCAGCAGTTGGTTTCCAGTGAAATAACGAACAACCAACACATCGAATAGAGTCCTAGCAAGCCAACAACAAAAAGGTTCCAGCGAAGGAAACCGATAAACAAGGACCCCCACACAGACCAATCCAGATAAAGAAGTATTCGAATAGAATATCTAGATCTCTATCTTTTTAGCTCTCCTTCCCATTACTGAAATTCTCCTCTTTTTTTAGTATCTTTTTCCTCACTATTTTTCAGAATCTCCTTCCCTCCTTTCTATCTTAAGGTTATATCCTCTTAACTCTCAAAACTGACTAAACAATTGCAATCTTTCCAAGCTTTCTATTTTTCTCTATATCCATCTCTTAAACTCTCAATGTCTATCTCTCCAGCTTATGAAACTCTGTTTTTTTTTCTTTACAGTATGTTCAAGTCCCTATTTATAACCTCAAAATGTCAGATTATCCAATCTTAATCCCTTTTCCAACCTGTGTTATTCCCTAGCCCGTGTGCACCCCTCTTTGAACCTTTTATCAATCCCCTCATGTGTGTTCTGACTTTAAAGATAAAAAAAATACTAGGCCACACGAGTAGTTCTTTTCTCATTTGTTACTTCAAAGTGCATTAACATTGGGTATACGCAGGCCATTCATTTAAAACAAAATTCTTAATTGTTTCCCCCATATTCTCGTTTGGCAGTGTATTATCCCTTTAAATTAAACACTAACTAACAACTAAACAAACACACATCTATAATCAATTCAGTCCCTAATTAGAAATCAACCAAACTTAATTAAATTCAACAGTGCTAGTGCTGTCCAGCATTTCAAATAACAAAATCTACGAGATTAAACGACGACATTCAATTAAACTATTACGACATGTATAATCGATAACCAAATAATCAGAAAAAACAGTGATTCGAACAAATCAGCCAAAGAAAGAAAAAATGCAAAACTATTTATTCGACAACATTAATCGACCTAAATACGTGTCCCATAACACACATAATCAATATTAACAGAAAAATCTGACCAAATAAAAGGTCACTTAGTGAAAGATGAAAAAGATGAAAAGATAATGATAAAACCAAATAAATTTAAACATACAATTAATACAAAGAAAGAAATATAAGGAGGAAAACGAAATACCTCAAGTAATGAATCAGAATCACGAATCGCAGTCGCTTGGGACTTGGAATTACAATTTTGAAGTCGAACGGACTTTAATTGAGATGTTTTAAACGAAAATGTCTCAATTATAGTCTATTAAACTTCAATTTTGTTCAATTTTAGGCGGAATCCCCAATTTAGTATTCTAGGGTTCTTGGTTCGGATTTGGGGCTCAATGATTTCAGGCTTGATTCGAAAAGGACCAATGGTGTTCTAGTATTAAGGTACGTCCAGGGATTAAGGGGTGTAAGTTTGGCGCCCATCGGAGCCGGCGAAGTTTTTGGTCAAAACTTCGATTCAACATTCGAAGGGTTAGAGCTTGATTCGAAAGAAAACAAGCTGAGGACCGGGCTAAGGGGGTTGTGGGGGTACTGTGGTATAAATTTGGTGGCCGGCGGCGTCGTTGCCGCCGGGTTTTGGGCGGAGGAGAAAAGGGGCGGCAGCTAGGGTTTTGGCTTGGTGTCTCTTGGTTTAGAGAGAAGAAAGGAGATGCGGGTTTGGAGAATGAACGGATTTTTGGGGTTCAGGGGTCTTTTGGGGTATTGAAACGGTTTAGTTAATCTGGGCCGTTGGATGAAGAGATCCAACGACTCAGATCAATGGAATTGACGGGCGGTTCGGGTAGGGGTCGGGTCGTTTAGGCGGGTAAGAGATTGGTTTGGGCATGGTCACTGGGCATGTGCCTTTGGGCTTGGTGTTTCTCTTTCAATTGGCCCAATCCGGATCTTTAACTCTTTATCTTGATTTCTTTCTTTTTCTTTTAATTTCTAATAAACAAAATTCTAAATATACTACAAAAATCCAATTAATTTATAAAAAATACTAATTAAGTTATACTAACAATTAACACACTCAATTTAAACATCAATTAAATATAAATCACACAATTGGGACATTAAATACTAGAAAAGCAAAAAATATATATATATATTTTGTGATTTTCCATTTTTGTCAAATAAACTTGACTACTTTAAATTGTAAATTAAATCCTAAGAAGGCAAACGCAATATATTTTGTATTTTTCTTAATTTAAACAAACAAACATGCACACACAAAAAATACAAATAATAAGAAAATTAACACAGAAATACACATGTATTACAACGATACAAGAAATGATTTTATTTTGAATTTTTTGGGAGTAATTCACATGTAGGGCAAAAATCACGTGCTCGCAAGTAGTCTTAATTTTGTAGATTAATTATAGTTGATATTATCTATAGTTTATATTTGTAATTATTTTGTAGTCATGTAGGTTAGTTGTGTTAATTATGTGTATAAAGTCATGTAGATTAGTTGTGTTAGTTATGCGTATAAATTGTAGTTGCTATTATCTACAACTTATAAATGTAGTTATTTTGTAGTCATGTCGATTAGTTGTCTTAATTTTGTAGATTAATTGTAGTAGCGATTTTTTATATTTTTACAAATATTATTATTTTGTAGTCATTCTGTAGTTCTTACTATTTTGGTTTTTGAAGAATTATGTAGGTATTATGTAGATTAATGCTTACTTTTTATGCTAATGTGAAATAATTTTTGTTTTGTGCAGAATGGGCATTATTTTCATATAAATATATTATTCACGTATTATCTACCTACCATCTACAATTTATTACCAATATACAATAGTTAACAATAACTAAACTACAATAGACAATACCGAGACAAAGGAAATTATTCTTATGTCTCAGAAATTGGTGTTGGGCAGTAAAATAATTCACTCCCAATTTTTTATTTATTGAATTGTAGAAGACAACCTTTTACTTTTTCTCTTTTCACTTTAATATCCATAATTAAAGCCTACAAATTGTCATAACTTTAGCCAACCCAATACAATTTGTTTACACTTTAAAAAACACAAAAGTTATTAATATCCACCTTTTTAGGTGGTCAATATCTGATGGGGCCAAAATGTAAGAACTTAGGACATTTGATGTAAATTCGGTAGTTGCTACATAATATGTAATATAGTTTTGAAATTGGTACATACATGAAAATGTCCCCTTTTTAAAAGACAAAATTACTCTCATTGTCGGTTGGCCCAATACTGTAGCAAATTGGGCTTATATTTTCCCTTCTTACCCAGTATGGCCCAGTTTCTGTAATGTTGAAAATTTACTTTCATCGATTAGCCATAGTGCCGCCTCTACTCTTTTTCTTTATGCAGAGAAAATTTTTTCATTCCAAAATTCTCTTTCAGATTTTCTCCCTACCCCACTTTCTCTTTCATTTTCAATCTCTTTCTCCCTCTCTAACAAAGTAGTGGTGTTTTTATTCAAATTTTCTTGCTCTGTTCATCTGTATATTCCACAAAATATTATTATTGAAAAATCCACACCAGATCTATCTTTTGTAGTCTTTTTCTTTTCGATTCAATGCTCGCCGAAGCATATTCCGACTTCCATATTAGAGGATCCTTTTATTCCCGTTTGAAGAAAAAGAAAATATTGAGTGGTTCTTTCTTTTAATTCTTGCCTCTTATTATAAGTTATGAAATCTCCTTTTTTGGTAATTTTTCCTCCTCCTCCTCCTCCTCCTCGTCTTCTTCTTCTTCTTCTTCTTCTTCTTCTTCTTCTTCTTCTTCTTCTTCTTCTTCTTCTTCTTCTTCTTCTTCTCACTTTTAATGACTTATGAAGGGAGGAAGAATGATGTATATGTTGTATATAGCTATATATACTTTGTATAATCATGTATAACTATATATATTTATGTGTATTCTCATAGTTATATAGAATTATACATGATTATACACAAGTATACAAGATTATACATAATTATAACCATGTATATTTGTGTGTATTCTCATAGCTATAAAGAGTTATGCATGATTATACACAAGTATATGAGATTATACATAATTATACAACATAGATAATTATATGAAAATTACATTCATATAGTGTCTATTATTATGTATTTATGTATAATTAACATATGACTATGTATAACAATAAATTGTTTAATAATAAATTTTTATTTTTTTCAGTGAAATAAAATTTTTCCATAAAAAACTTTCAATTTTGCAAAAAAAAAAAATAAAAAATATGGACTCTAAGGATGAATATACTTTTATTTTTTACTTCAACTTCCTGATATTGTGAAGTTTAAGAAATACTATACAGAGGAAAGTAAAAAATAAATAAGAACGAAAATAGAAAAGGGGAAAAGATAAAAATAAAAGAAAAAAAGCTACATTTGATTTAGACATGATTTTGGGTGTATTTGACGAAGTTATGGGTTAGGCCGCTGAAAATTGTTTGTGTTACCGAATGAAAACCGTATATGTAGGTTAGGCGACTGAAAAGTATTTTCTCTAAATATATTTATGTGAAATTATCTGTTTTAAAAATAAAAAAACAAACACACTTAATGGGCTAATATCTGGTTTACTCTGATTAAGACCCTCATGAAGTTCAAACAAATGAGGCCTAAAAGACTCATGAAAGTAGCAAGCCCAGTCAAAACGTTGATACTGGAATTGAAAGCTCAATTCTGTATCTAAAATAATGATAATTTTGCTATCAAGCAACATATATAAAAACTAAAAAAGTCTAATGTTTCAAGCTATATATAATGACTACTCTATATTGAAGTGGTGTATGCACAGCAACATTATCATAGTTTTATCAAATAAACCTCTAAGTCAAAGGCAATGGCCATAAATTCTGAGAAAACTCTTCTAGCTACTATTATCATCTTTATGCTAGTTTTATCTCCGGCTGTTCCCAGCAGTGCCGCCGGACTGACTCGTCGAGGTCTGTTACTTCTACTCCGTTCTGTCTCATTTTATTTTTTGTTTATCTAAAAAAAATGACTCTATATTTAGAAATAATTTAATTTTAATTTTTTTTATTTTATCCTTAATAAATTATTAATCTAGTCATATAAATGTTTATGATATATTTTAGACGATCATAAATTTCAAAAGTGATTTTTTTATCTTTCTTAAATTCCAAGCATAATTAAACATTATTACATAATTTGAAACGAAAAAAGTATGAACAACGTTAATTTACAACCATAAACAGCTAAAGATATGATCATAATTGGTGCAGGACTTGGGTTTAAGGAACCACCATGTAACAATTGCCACTGTTGGCAACCAAATACACCGCCCTGTTGCGTTTGCGCTTGTGCCGTTCCGTATGCCGCCGCCGTCGACCAGCCATGATTGGTGGACTTCAACCAAAATGCCGAGAAGAGACGCCGTGTGTGATGATTTCTACATAAGAAAATAATTTGCTTGTATAATTAATGCTTTTGGCAGTATGTTTTGGGTGATTTGAACTTTTATCTGTATGAATAATATTTCTCCTATTTTGTTTTGGGATTCGTTTTCACTTTCATGCAAAAGTGCTTCAATCAGCATATCCTATTTGATATTTCTCGTTGATTAAATGCCTTGATCAATTTGCAACTAAGAGTGGGTTTGGAAAGTCACCCTATAATTGGAATTGGTGTAATTACTAAGGTAATAATTACTATTAAATATCAAATTAAATAACCATCAAAAGTTAATAGTTAAAAATAATTAATATATGCCTATAAATTTTTATAAGTATAAACGATATTATATTTGGTATTTAAGATATATATTAGTTGTGGAAGCACAGGAAGTTGCATGAGATGTTAAACCAGTGATTTCAGACTACTTCAGTATAGTTCTCAGCACGTTCGAGGACGAACGTATGTTTAAGTGGGGGAGATTATAACGACCCAACCGGTCGTTTTGAGCTACGGCACGTCATTCAGCAGTTTGAGGCCATGAGTAGCTTCATCTCGGGTATATTGACTTGTGTGTATGGCCAGAATTAAAATTCAAGAAGTTTGGAGTCAAATTTAAATGAAAATTCTCTTTTCCGAAGCTTAAAATTGAAGAAATGAACTATGATTGGAATTTGAGTATACGACCTCGAAATTGGAATCTGAAGGTTCCAACAGGTTCATATGATGATTTCGGACTTGGGCGTATGCCCGGATCGGGTTTTGGATAACTCGGGAGCGTTTTGGAGCATATTATGGAAGATAGCATTTTTTTGAAGAAATTGCATCGGTTTGGCTTAAAATGCATTTTAGTGTTATTGATGTCAGTTTGGGATTCCGAGACTGGGAGTAGCTCCGTATGATTATTCTGGATTTGGGAGCGCGATCGGAAGTGAATTCGGAGGTCCATAGGTCATTTTGGATTCGTTTGGCTAAAGATAGAAAATTGAAGGTTTTTGAGAAAATTTGACCGGAAGTGGAAATTTTGATATCGGACTCGAAATGCAAATCTTATGGTTCGGATAGCTTCGTTAGGTGATTTGGGACTTAGGAGTGTGTCGGAATATTTTTGTGATGACCGGTGTAGAATTAAGCTTGAATTGGCAAAGTTAGTATTTTGGCGAATTTCGGTTGATAGGTGAAATTTTGATCCGACGGTTGGAATGGAATTCCGAAAATTTCTGTAGCTCTGTTATGTCATTTTGGACTTGTGTGCAAAATTTGAAGTCAATCGGACTTGATTTGATAGGTTTCGGCATCGGAAATAGAAGTTGGAAACTTCAAAGTTCATCAAGCTTGGATTGGAAGTTAATTCATAATTTTTGCATTGTTTGATGTGATTTGAGGCCTCGAGCGAGTCCGTAATGTGTTTTGGGACTGGTTGGTGTTATTGGTCGGGGTCTCGGGGGTCTCGGGTGTGTTTCGGATGCCCAACGGGTCATTTTTGAAGATTTTTGTTCATTTGAGCATAAATGTAATGATCTAAAGGTTCATTTTTAGTTCTAGAGATCCAAATTTGATTCTGAGAGTTCCTGAATTTTGATAATGGATTATAGGACTGATCTGGAAAATTTGGTTTAATTTCATCAAGTCGCGATTGGGTTTTTGACGCGAAATGCGAGTTAATTGTTTAACGAGTAAATTGAGTATCGAACTGAGTAAATGAGACCCGAATTCAGTTTTGATTGAAGGGTTGTGTTCGTATTATTATTTGTGACTCATAGGAATAAGAATCGCCTAATTCCGAGTTCGTATGACGGAGTTAGAGCCATTTTAGTGAAACAAAAGTTGCTGCAATTTTCTGGGCAATTTCTGCATTTTTCGTACGTGTGAACAGTGATCTCACTTGCGTGTACAGTATCTTTGTACAGTATACATGAACAGTACCGTATCAACAGTGCCTATGAACAGTGACATGAACAGGGCATGTAAACAGTGACGTGAACAGTGCATGTGAACAGTACGTGAATAGTGACGGACAGAATGTTAAGTTCAAAAAATGGGAATTTCTCCCATTTTCCATTTTTGACGAATTGGAGCTCGGATAAGGTGATTTTTTGAGGGATTTTTGGAGATAACAACGGGGTAAGTGTTCTTAACTCAATTTTGGTTGTATAACTTGAATCTATTACAAGTTTTGTGTGTTTAATCTAAGGATTTTGTTGGAAAAGGGTAGAAAACCCTCTTAGATAGAATTATTGATTTGAAGGTCGAAATGATATGGGAATTTAATAAATTTGGTATGGTTAGACTCGTGAGAGTGCGAGGTTTCTGGAAATATAAAATTTACCCGGTTCCGAGATGTGGGGCCCGAGGGGTATTTTGGTCATTTTACATAATTTCGCGTATTAGCTTAGAATTTAATTGTAGAATAAATTACTTGAATTATTATTTACAAATGCAATTTAATTGAATAGATTTGAGCCACTTGGAGTCGGATACTCGTGGCAAGAGCGTGTTTTCAAGTTGACATGCACTTGATCGAGGTAAGTGGCTTGTCTAACCTTGTGTGGGGGACTTTGTCCCTTAAGATATGAATTTGGTAATTGAATGCCTTGTGCGTGAGGTGACGAGCGCGTACTTGAGCTAATTGTTGAAAACCCGAATTTTTACTTAAAGATAAAAGTTACTTGGGTTGAGTTCTCTTTCATATTTACTTATTCCTAACTGCTATTATAGCTTATGCTAGTTTAGAGAAGCATGTTTAGTGGATTTATTTGTCTATTTTCTTAAACTACCTTGTTGCATTCTATGAGACATATTAGGCCAAAATATACTATTATTTGTTATGAGTCGGTAGCTAATTAATATCTTGAGTTGTTGTTGGTTGATTTAAATTGGGACTACGGGACGGCATCCCGAAAATTTCCCCTATACATATTATACAATAAGAATGAGGGTGCGGGATACTAAGAGATCCCTGGCACAGAAAAGAATATATTTATTGAGGATACTAGGAGATCCTCTGGATACTAAGAGATCCCAGAATATTTATTGAGGATACTAGAAGATCCTCTGGATACCAAGAGATCCCAACAATTATTATTGTGGATACTAGGAGATCCCAGAATATTTATTGAGGATACTGGGAGATCCCAGAATTTATTGTTATGGATACTAAGAGATCCCAAAAATATATTTATTGAGGATACCAAGAGATCCTCGGGATACCAGGAGATCCCAGAATTTATTGTTATGGATACTAAGAGATCCCAAAAAAATATTTATTGAGGATACCAAGAGATCCTCGGGATACCAGGAGATCCCAGAATTTATTGTTATGGATACTAAGAGATCCCAAAAATATATTTATTGAGGATACCAAGAGATCCTCGGGATACTAGGAGATCCCCGACGATAAATATCCGGTTGTGGTTTGTACCTCTATTCTTTGATAGTGTTTGTCCGTTGTTACTGTTTTACTTATTTTTCTTGCCGGATATTTGCTGTGGTTATACACATATTGTCTTCTCATTATCATATTGGTTATTATATTTTACCTCAGTAGGGCCCTGACCTTCATCGTCACTACCCAATCGAGGTTAGGCTTGGCACTTGCTGAGTATCGCCGTGGTGTACTCATGCCCTTCCTGTGCATGTTTTTCATGTGCAGATCCAGGTACTTTCGATCAAGCGCATTATCACTGACCCAGGTGCTCTTCAGGAGACTCGAGGTATGATCTGCTACGTCCGCGGATCCGGGGAGTCCCCTTCTATTCTCACTAGTGATAGTAGTTATTTCCCTTACTCTCGTTGTATAGACATTCCTGATGTATAGAGCCACAGTTGTACTCTTTCTTAGTCTATGTTGCCCGTGGGTTTTCGGGTCTTGGTAGTATGTTGCTTAGTGTGTTTTGGCGAAGTGTATGTGCCGAGCGGCACCTATTACATTTCATTTACATTATTCTGTTGTTACCTTATCTTTTATTTCATGAAATTGTACATTCCGCATCGTGTTAGGCTTACCTAGTCGCGAAGGCTGGGTGCCGTCATGACAGGTTCACGATTGGTGAACTAGGGTCGTGACAAGTTGGTATCAGAGCTCTAGGTTCGTAGGAGTCACGGGACACGGACCGGTTACTTAGATTCTCGCTGATCGATACGGAGACGTCTGTATTTATCTACGAGGGGCTATGTAACTGTTTAGGAAACTCTTCAATTCTTTGAATTCCTTATCGTGCGTCATTTATTCAGTTGGAGCATATGTCATATGTTCTTTGCATCCACTCGTGTATTAAAATTGCGCACTCGGTATCAAGTATGCGCCGATAGTTTGCAACGCTGCAGAGGGACTTCAAGTGAGTCAAGAATTTACTCAACCATTGTTACCGCGTGTCTTCCATATCGATAATGCAAGAGAATTGAGAGATCTTCAATTGTGCACATGTGGGTGCACTAGGTTCTGACATTCGGTTGATAAGTACGGTCTTGAGAAGGTTTACTTAACTGCCTAATCGTCACGGTAATGGTAGAGTCACAAGGTGGATGTAGATCTAAAGATAGTTGGTGGTAATAAAGACTATATGGTTCATATGAGATATCTATTTAGCGAAGGATTCAGCCAGCAGAGATACTGGGGGAAATAAGTTTAACTGTCTTAAGAAGGACATGTACCAAACGAATGTCTTGGCCTTGTCTTATGATGAAGACGTACGAATGTTAAAGGCTAGTATCATGGATTAACAAGATGTATGTTATGGCTTCGTGCCAAGTGAAAGGATTTCACTTTCAATGATCAAATTATGGGTCATGTGTCATATCAGATTTGGCATGCGATGTATTTAAGTGCTATTCAAGAGTTCTTTGAAACTTGTTGATGAGTAAGAGTTGAGTTTTGTATGGTATTACGTTGGGACTTTTGATGTTCCTATGTCCATAATAATTCTACATTTCGTTATCAGTGGGAAAAACTTCGACAAAGGCTAGATGGTGCTTCATAGATGTGTGAGAACCACAGCATGTCTTAAGCTGTCGTTGGTAAAGAATGCTCGATGCATGGAGCAGGAAGATGTTTGGTTGTATTGGGATGAGGTCATACCCTATGGTGTCAGAGTGATAATAGAGCACAAGTGGTTATGTTCGTTGGATCAAGTGAATTGCAGTTGAATAAGAGTAAATGACTTGAGAGAATGGTTCTAATGTGTTCGAGAGATATGTAATAGTGGCTTTGAGCTAAGTGGGAGAGTCCCGCCGCTTGCGATTGGGTCGCATGGTTAACTACCTGCGTGAATTCTGGGTATTAGCGTATTAATGAGTTATTGCAGCTACGGAAGAGGACCATGAGTGGTAATTTGAGTATATAAATTGTTGAATGCATGTTATGGTTAGCCTTACTGGCTCATGTTCAAACTAGAGGAAAGATTCATGATTTATGCCTCGTATATGTGGAGGCTTCGAGGGAAGTGATCCCGTTGGGTCCTCTATCGAGAGGGTATTCATATGTTATAAAAATTCAGTAGAGTTGGTTGCATATTGGGACAAGTCAGGGCTGGATGGCTCTCAATAGAGGTCCTAGTGAATTCAAGAGGTAAAGTGTGGTGCTTGATAATACTGAGACTACAAGTACAGTTGGGAGTCAAACTTTTGAAGCAACTTACGAAGAAGGGCACAACACGTTCTATGATATTTTGACTTGTGGTGTAGTATTTGAGAGACATGAAACGGCCGTCGTTTTGGAGAGAGCATGGCCTTATGATTTAAGGTCTTATGTGAAGTATTTGCCTATCGTCAGTTCTAGAGTTGTGATGGAAATTGTGTCTATCGTATATTGGCACGTGAGGTGCAGTGAGTGGTATGGAATTTGAAGTAAGGACCAAGGTCGCAGTTTGGTCAATGAATGTGATATAAAAAGCTCGGATGAGCAGGAAAGGAGTTTCAGTGTTTTGAGTAAGATGGGTATTAACGTTAGTATCACTTGAGATCGATGTTCTGTGAGAAAGGCTTTGCATCCCGGTTAGGGACTCCCGATCGCTTTTCAGTGTTAGTGCAGCCGGTGGGTTGAATGTGCAGGCCCGTTTAATTATTCGGAAGATGGTGGGAGCTTGTCCCACAAGAGGGTTGTATAGGTGACATGTAGTCACTTGATTGGTTAGAAATTTAAACCAAGTATGAGAATTTTGGTGATATCATCCATTTGAGAATTTATGCCTGGAGGGCACTCTGCTTATTGGGTTATAGACCTGTGAAATATTATTGACTTAGCTTGGCACGACCAGAATAGACTTAAGGTCGGTGGATAGATTTAATGTGTGGAAGTGAGCCTTGCGTCAGGCCGGTTGTGTTTCTTCCAGCAATGCGCCCCTTATGGAGGGGTAGTCGCGGTCTTATTTCGCGGTTAGTTAATTCATGTAAAGATATATTGCGCCATATGAGTTGTGAGACGACTTGGTAAGTTCCTTATGTGTTGAGGTTCCGCTCAGCGGTGATGTTATATGAGCATGATGGTTCTTGAGACTTAGATCATTTATCGCACCTCAGTGGTGCTTGAGTTCGTAGCCTATAGCGCTATATGTTTTCTTGTGTCTGATATCATGCACCTTAGTGTGCTTATGATCGATATTCAGTATTTTGATGTGATGAGCTATTCAGCTCGACGTATGGCTCCTTGTGTGAGTTTTATATAGGGATCGGGTGGCACGCCGCCATGGTTATGTTGTTTGGATCGGGTGGCACGCCGCCATGGTTATATTGTTTGGATCGGGTAGCACGCCGCCATGGGTATATCGTTGGGATCGGGTTGCACGCCGCAACAGTGTGATGTTTATTTCAGTGTCCATAATTGCTATTATGTGTTCTGTTTCCTATTTTTCCGAGGAAGTCCATGTTAGTGTGAGAGTTGAATAGTTCTCTCTCTAGTGTTCGCCTTCCTTTTGTATCACGTACGAATTAGTGGCCTAATGATACATTGTGTCATCTTGTAGGACTTTTGATTATGTCTGAGGTGTCTTATCGCCTGAGCAGTTCGTACTGTTAAGATGAGGTTATGGGATTTGGGGTCAGTGCAAACTGATTATATGAAGTATATTGTAGAGAAAAAGATCATTCTCTAGTTTAGGACAAGGTAATGGATCTTGTCAGGGGTATAAACCCAATGAATTATTGATTCAGTAGTTGGTTATGGATATCGACACATATCTTCCATCGTGTCAGTGTTGTAAAAGCTAGAGCAAGACCTATGTAGGTCATGAGATGCAATGAGAGCATCGGATTTGTGGAATCGACTATTATATATTTAAATAATATTATTTTGGTCCCATGATTAAAGTGATGCAAAGTATAAATTCAGCAAATTTATGCAGTCATGTATGGGTACAGCGTGTGAAGATTGATATGGTGGTCGTATGATGGAAACATGCTAGGTAGGAAATTCCGAATGTTGGAATTTGGTCTAATGGCTTATTTACTCGAATAAGGGAGTATATCTATAGAGTTATCGAGCTAATGTGTTCAAATGAGTTGTGGAAGCACAGGAAGTTGCATGAGATGTTAAACCAGTGATTTCAGACTACTTCAGTATAGTTCTCAGCACGTTCGAGGACGAACGTATGTTTAAGTGGGGGAGATTATAACGACCCAACCGGTCGTTTTGAGCTACGGCACGTCATTCAGCAGTTTGAGGCCATGAGTAGCTTCATCTCGGGTATATTGACTTGTGTGTATGGCCAGAATTAAAATTCAAGAAGTTTGGAGTCAAATTTAAATGAAAATTCTCTTTTCCGAAGCTTAAAATTGAAGAAATGAACTATGATTGGAATTTGAGTATACGACCTCGAAATTGGAATCTGAAGGTTCCAACAGGTTCATATGATGATTTCGGACTTGGGCGTATGCCCGGATCGGGTTTTGGATAACTCGGGAGCGTTTTGGAGCATATTATGGAAGATAGCATTTTTTTGAAGAAATTGCATCGGTTTGGCTTAAAATGCATTTTAGTGTTATTGATGTCAGTTTGGGATTCCGAGACTGGGAGTAGCTCCGTATGATTATTCTGGATTTGGGAGCGCGATCGGAAGTGAATTCGGAGGTCCGTAGGTCATTTTGGATTCGTTTGGCTAAAGATAGAAAATTGAAGGTTTTTGAGAAAATTTGACCGGAAGTGGAAATTTTGATATCGGACTCGAAATGCAAATCTTATGGTTCGGATAGCTTCGTTAGGTGATTTGGGACTTAGGAGTGTGTCCGGAATATTTTTGTGATGACCGGTGTAGAATTAAGCTTGAATTGGCAAAGTTAGTATTTTGGCGAATTCCGGTTGATAGGTGAAATTTTGATCCGAAGGTCGGAATGGAATTCGAAAATTTCTGTAGCTCTGTTATGTCATTTTGGACTTGTGTGCAAAATTTGAAGTCAATCGGACTTGATTTGATAGGTTTCGGCATCGGAAATAGAAGTTGGAAACTTCAAAGTTCATCAAGCTTGGATTGGAAGTTAATTCATAATTTTTGCATTGTTTGATGTGATTTGAGGCCTCGAGCGAGTCCGTAATGTGTTTTGGGACTGGTTGGTGTTATTGGTCGGGGTCTCGGGGGTCTCGGGTGTGTTTCGGATGCCCAACGGGTCATTTTTGAAGATTTTTGTTCATTTGAGCATAAATGTAATGATCTAAAGGTTCATTTTTAGTTCTAGAGATCCAAATTTGATTCTGAGAGTTCCTGAATTTTGATAATGGATTATAGGACTGATCTGGAAAATTTGGTTTAATTTCATCAAGTTGCGATTGGGTTTTTGACGCGAAATGCGAGTTAATTGTTTAACGAGTAAATTGAGTATCGAACTGAGTAAATGAGATCCGAATTCAGTTTTGATTGAAGGGTTGTGTTCGTATTATTTTTTGTGACTCATAGGAACAAGAATCGCCTAATTCCGAGTTCGTATGACGGAGTTAGAGCCATTTTAGTGAAACAAAAGCTGCTGCAATTTTCTGGGCAATTTCTGCATTTTTCGTACGTGTGAACAGTGATCTCACTTGCGTGTACAGTATCTTTGTACAGTATACATGAACAGTACCGTATCAACAGTGCCTATGAACAGTGACATGAACAGGGCATGTAAACAGTGACGTGAACAGTGCATGTGAACAGTACGTGAATAGTGACGGACAGAATGTTAAGTTCAAAAAATGGGAATTTCTCCCATTTTCCATTTTTGACGAATTGGAGCTCGGATAAGGTGATTTTTTGAGGGATTTTTGGAGATAACAACGGGGTAAGTGTTCTTAACTCAATTTTGGTTGTATAACTTGAATCTATTACAAGTTTTGTGTGTTTAATCTAAGGATTTTGTTGGAAAAGGGTAGAAAACCCTCTAAGATAGAATTATTGATTTGAAGGTCGAAATGATATGGGAATTTATTAAATTTGGTATGGTTAGACTCGTGAGAGTGCGAGGTTTCTGGAAATATAAAATTTACCCGGTTCCGAGATGTGGGGCCCGAGGGGTATTTTGGTCATTTTACATAATTTCGCGTATTAGCTTAGAATTTAATTGTAGAATAAATTACTTGAATTATTATTTACAAATGCAATTTAATTGAATAGATTTGAGCCATTTGGAGTCGGATACTCGTGGCAAGAGCGTGTTTTCAAGTTGACATGCACTTGATCGAGGTAAGTGGCTTGTCTAACCTTGTGTGGGGGACTTTGTCCCTTAAGATATGAATTTGGTAATTGAATGCCTTGTGCGTGAGGTGACGAGCGCGTACTTGAGCTAATTGTTGAAAACCCGAATTTTTACTTAAAGATAAAAGTTACTTGGGTTGAGTTCTCTTTCATATTTACTTATTCCTAACTGCTATTATAGCTTATGCTAGTTTAGAGAAGCATGTTTAGTGGATTTATTTGTCTATTTTCTTAAACTACCTTGTTGCATTCTATGAGACATATTAGGCCAAAATATACTATTATTTGTTATGAGTCGGTAGCTAATTAATATCTTGAGTTGTTGTTGGTTGATTTAAATTGGGACTACGGGACGGCATCCCGGAAATTTTCCCTATACATATTATACAATAAGAATGAGGGTGCGGGATACTAAGAGATCCCTGGCACAGAAAAGAATATATTTATTGAGGATACTAGGAGATCCTCTGGATACTAAGAGATCCCAGAATATTTATTGAGGATACTAGAAGATCCTCTGGATACCAAGAGATCCCAACAATTATTATTGTGGATACTAGGAGATCCCAGAATATTTATTGAGGATACCGGGAGATCCTCGGGATACCAGGAGATCCCAGAATTTATTGTTATGGATACTAAGAGATCCCAAAAATATATTTATTGAGGATTCCAAGAGATCCTCGGGATACCAGGAGATCCCAGAATTTATTGTTATGGATACTAAGAGATCCCAAAAAAATATTTATTGAGGATACCAAGAGATCCTCGGGATACCAGGAGATCCCAGAATTTATTGTTATGGATACTAAGAGATCCCAAAAATATATTTATTGAGGATACCAAGAGATCCTCGGGATACTAGGAGATCCCCGACGATAAATATCCGGTTGTGGTTTGTACCTCTATTCTTTGATAGTGTTTGTCCGTTGTTACTGTTTTACTTATTTTTCTTGCCGGATATTTGCTGTGATTATACACATATTGTCTTCTCATTATTATCATTTTATTGTTGCTTCTCAGTAGGGCCCTGACCTTCCTCGTCACTACTCCATCGAGGTTAGGCTTGGCACTTACTGAGTACCGCCGTGGTGTACTCATGCTACTCTTTCTGCACACTTTTGTTGTGCAGATCTAGGTACATCAGAGCAGGCTCGTGCTAGGTAATTCTGAAGCTCTTCAGGAGACTCGAGGTATGATCTGCTACGTCCGTAGATCCGGGGAGTCCCCTTCTATTCTCACTAGTGATAGTAGTTATTTCCCTTACTCTCGTTGTATAGACATTTCCTGATGTATAAAGCCACAGTTGTACTCTTTCTTAGTCTGTGTTGCCCGTGGGTTTTCGGGTCTTGGTAGTATGTTGCTTAGTGTGTTTTGGCGAAGTGTATGTGCCGAGCGGCACCTATTACATTTCATTTACATTATTCTGTTGTTACCTTATCTTTTATTTCATGAAATTGTACATTCCGCATCGTGTTAGGCTTACCTAGTCGCGAAGGTTGGGTGCCGTCATGACAGGTTCACGATTGGTGAACTAGGGTCGTGACAAATTATCTCACAGACAACAATCTGTGGATTACTCTCACTAACTATATGTTGCTTCTCTCTTTATTTTGGTGTGTTAGAAATGAAGAATGGATGCCTCTATTTATAGTAAGAGTTTTCATCAAACTACTACAAAGAATATGCATTTAGTCATATAATTTTTTCAACAAAGTTAAGATATATGTTTGTAAGAACATCATAGAATTCATGTTTGATAAAATAAGTTAATATTCTGAAATATAATATAGTAACATTATTCAAATATTTCACAAAATTAACTATCAAATACTACTAAAACAAGTAAATCAGAACCATGAACATAATACAATTTTAAAATTCAAAGAAAAATAAAAAATAATTTAACATATATCAAATTCCAACATAATAATAGTAAATTCCACTGCAACTTAAAATTAGAAAATGTGATAAGTTTATAACCACATTCAACAACATTAATTGCATCACTCGTTATATGCCAAGTTTGCCAATGACTCATTATTTCTAATATTAAGAGGCGTAGTTTCAAGAAATAAAATTAAAAAAATATATAAAAATAGAATATAACCAATTACGTGGAATCACAAGAAGTAAAAATAGAGAAATAAAAGATAAATAATGTACAAAAAAATATATTTTAAAATTTCAAAGAAATTAAAAGTAAAAATAAAATTAAAAAATAAAAATAATAAAAAAAAATTATAAAGAAAATAAATAAATAAAAACAAAAATCAAAGAAACTAAAAAGTTACCTTGTAATTATACAGTGTAGTTACCACTAATTCTCACCCCCCCCCTCCCTCCCTCTTGAAAATTGGAGAGTGTAATTACACCCCTCCAGTTACACCCAATTTTATACTGACCAAGTAATTACTCGAACAAACAAACATGCCAAAATCTATAGTTACATCCAATTACGCTCAAATTCATTTTTAAGATGGCTTTTCAAATATGCTCTAAAAATCTTCTATTGTGATATGGATGGACTGGTCTTGTTCAAATTCTTCCAAAAAATAAAATAAAAAAGAAGATCCAAAATTTACCTATCTTTTGACTATGGTTTAAAATTATCCTTCAATTGGCCACGAACGTCTCAAAAATAAAAAACTCAATGCATGCTTGTTTTATCAAATCAACTAAAAATTAGAATAGGTGCAAGTACAGTATTTGTATGTGTCCAAATTTATCCAACCAACACTAACAGCGAATACGACAAACGAGAAGGTCTCTTCGAGTCGACATCCCGAAAAAGATGATCTTCCTACAAAAAGAAGAATGTACGACCGTATAATATTGTAAGTCTCTTAGGGGACATTAGAAATATTCTATCAATTATTCTTGATAGTTTGTTTCTGACAACTTATAGGAGTCTCTCTTATTATATAAGAGGGATGAAGGGCTTTGTAAAAGGGGGAGACAGAACTTTGTAAGAAAATATTATCCGAGAGCAAGAGAAAATCTATTATCAATCACATTTTTATTTTACTTAATCTAATATTTATTATACTTTGTTAAGATTTACCCCTTCTGTTTCGATTGATTTATTCAAAGAGATTCTTATATCTTTTGAGTCAAACATATTATATTTTATGGTGCATTAACAATCATTTTAATAAAAGAAGACATGCTTGTGACTTAATTTTCAAAATAAATTGAATATCTTATTAACTTCCAGATAACTTTAGAACTTTGCCAAACTTCAAGGCTCAAGCTTGGAAGGGATTCTAATTGTTACTCGAATACTACTATTCTCAACACAGGAGATACGGGCCTTTTGAGTTTAAGTTCGACACAACTCATCTATTTAATCGTATCAAATAAATTATTTTACTTATTTTGTAATAAATTAATATATTTATAGGATTAGAGTCAAAGTTATTAAGTTCTATATAGGGGCAAATCGGATGTAAGATGAGGCGAGTACGCATATATGTACGATCGACTCGGGCGCAGTACAGGTCGGGCTCGCCTCCTTACGAGGCCGCTAACATTAGGAGACGTCCTCCCTCATGTCTGCAAGGCAAAAATGATGCGTCCCCGTCCATAGCAGCGTGTCAACGAGCCAGTCCGAGTGGACGTCCCCGACTCCCCCTCCCATGTGTTTCCGTTGTAATAGTAATAGCCTTAGTGTGATGTAACATGCTGGCGAGGGGAACGCCCCTCTATATAAAGGAGGGACCCCTCATTTGTAACACAAGTATTATTGATCATTAATAATACAACTCTCTCTCTATCATTTCTCTCTCTACTGTTATCACTTTATTGCTTACTTGTTCTTGCACTTGATTAAACTTCATCATCTTTTCATAAGAGAAACATATACACGAATCCAACGATCGATCTTTAATATATATTACCATTGATTTCGATTTACCCTTCATTTATTCATTGATTGTCCCTAACCCCTAAAGCAACCTATAGCCTTTTGGGTCAAACAATTTGGCGCCGTTTGTGGGGGTTTCGAGAATCAAACTCGAAATATACATTCGCAAGATCCAATCATCGGAAAAAGTCTGGAAATGGCCGAAAATAACACTCGATCCAAGGCTGTGGCAGAAGTTACCACAAACCTCCTGAGTTCCATGAACGAGGTCGGTGGTAGCGCAGCCATCAACGCTACCCCTGGTGCCACGCCTGAAGCAGGGGCCTCCCCTCCCCCTTTGGAAACCTTACTACCCCGCAGGAAAGGGACACCTCCACTTCAAAAGAAGCACCCCCAGCAGTCAAGAGGCTACTGGAGGAATGGCTGACCAGCACCCTGAGCAGCCTGGTGGAAAAACCACCACGAGGCTGCGAGAATGCAGCACCAGCAACAAGCAACACCACCGCGACAGATGAACAGGAAGGAATACGAACCAATGGCCAACTCATCGAGACACAAACACACGATGACACATTAGCCTCCATCCTCAGGAAAATGGAAGAAATGAAAAGCGAAAATCAGGCCCTCCGCGACCAGATGACGGAGCACCAAGATAGGGTTGATAAGATCCCTGGGGCACCTAAACTACTACCCAAACGGGATGTAGGAAGGTTTGTGGAACAACCCTACTCCGAAAAAGCAGCACCCTACACCATTCCAAAGACCTTCAAGATGCCCCCTACGACGGAACCACCGATCCCGAGGATCACCTCATCCACTACGTCACTACCGTAAAAGGTAATGACTTGTCTAAAGAACAGGTACCATCAGTGCTGCTGAAAAAGTTTGGCGAAACAATGACCGGGTACTCCCAACTACCTGCCAAAGCAATCTCAGCCTTCGAGGAAATGGCGGACAAGTTTGTCACAGCACATGACGGCGCTAAGAAAGCGGAAGCAAGGTGAACGACATCTTCGTTGTCAGACAAACCACAGGCGAGGGCCTTAGGGACTTCCTCGCCAGGTTCAACAGGGTAAGAATGAACCTTCCAAATGTGTCAAAAGGAACGGCGGTAGCGGCCTTCCAGAACGGACTCAGCAGGGACGGCTCCAGAGCTACCAAAAAACTGCTAAGCCGACTCATGAAGTATCCTCCCATGACCTGGGACGAGATCCATAACACCTACTATGCCGCGGTACGGGCAGACGAGGAGGATCTCAACGGACAAACCCGACGGCTAGTGGTCGTGCATCCAGTTACAAGAAGATATCGGCGACACGAGGGGCGCCGGGAACTTCCCCCTCGTCCCAGCAAGGAGAGACACCAACCTTATACGAGGTCTTCACTTCCGCCCCCTCGCCATATGGACGCCGTGCAATGCGACCTCGCCCTACTCAGAAACAAACGAGGTACGCCCCCTTTACTTTCTTCACATAACTTCTGTGTTTCCCCTTCAGAAGTAGTGCACGCGCTGGAGAAGCTTGGCACCAAGGTGCTGTGGCCCCAAAAGATGAAATCGGACCCGGCCACAAGAAAGTCAAATGTCTTGTTCGAGTTCCACCAGGAACGAGGGCACCAGATCGAAGACAACATCGGTTTGCGGCAAGAAGTCTTCAGAATGATCAACCAGGGTTACCTAAAGGAGCTGCTCAGCGACAAAGGGAAAGCCAATTTTGCACGCGGACGGGAGCACTCCCGAGGACCTCCAAAGCCGCCCTCTCCGACACGTACGGTAAACATGATCATCGGAGAAGGGGACGATGTCACCATTAACCATGTCAAATTCGCCAGCACACACCGATTGAAGAGGATCATCTCCTACGAACGGTACAATAACCACGAAGGAAGTATCACCTTCAATAAGTCTGACGCCGACGGTTTGGGTTTCCCTCATTATGATGCTTTAGTTGTTACTCTACATATCATTGATACTGATGTCAGGAGAGTCATGATCGATGACGGAAGCGGTGCCTGCATCATTCATCCGAGAGTCCTCTCACAGATGGGACTCGAGGACGGGATAACCCCCCGATGCATAACTCTAACTGGTTTTAACAATGCAGAAGAGCACACATCAGGAGTGACCCTGCCCGTCCTTGCGGGAGGTGTCACCCTAGAAACTACCTTCCATGTGATAAACCAAGAGATAGCCCACAACGTCATCATCGGGCGCCCATGGATACACGCCATGCGAGCGATCCACTCGAGCTTATACCAAGTGATCAAATTCCCTACCCCATGGGAAATATTCAGCATTAAAAGGGAGTCGCGACAGTGCAGGAATGCTATAAAATAACTCAAGACTGCGCCCACACAAGGCAATTGAACGGGGCGAGCGCGGAAGCATAGAAATCAGCCATGTCGGGGACCCAATCGGACCCGACGACCGACGCTATAAGAGACCCAAACATCGCAGAAGCCTGCAAAGCTACGATTGAGGATCTGGACCCGGTTCAACTAGATCGGGATAACCCCGAGAAGAAGGCCTACATCGGTCACGGACTCGCCAATCCGGGTAAGTTCCATGAATTCTTAACTAAACATGCAGACACGTTTGCTTTTTCCCATGTAGACATGCCTGAGATCTCGCTAGATATCGCCACCCACAGGCTCAACGTGGATCCATTACATCCACCGGTAAAACAAGTCAGGAGAAAGTTCAATGCCGCTATTAATGAGGCGGTTCGGGAAGAAGTCGACAAGTTGCTAGCAAACGGCTCCGTCAGGGAGTCGAAATGCCCGCAATGGGTCACTAACGTGGTAATGGTAAAAAAGAAGAGCGGGAAGTGGAGGATGTGCGTAGATTTCACCGACCTAAACAAGGCCTGCCCTAAGGATTCCTTCCCCCTTCCTCACATCGACTAACTAATCGACGCCATCGCCGGACATGAGCTATTAAGTTTCTTGGACGCCTATTACGGCTATAATCAAATCCTAATGGCCGAGGAATATCGGGATAAAACCACCTTCATCACCCACTAAGGCACCTACTGCTACAAAGTGATACCCTTCGGATTAAAGAACGCGGGAGCTACTTACCAAAGGCTGGTCACCAAGATGTTCAAGGAGCAACTTGGGAAAACTATGGAGGTTTACATTGATGACATGCTAGTGAAATCAGCGAGGAAGGAGGATCATATCGATCACTTGCGAGAAGCCTTTGAGATATTAAACAAATATAGAATGAAGCTGAACCCCGAGAAATGTGCCTTTGGCGTGGCGTTCGGGAAATTTCTTGGCTTCCTCGTATCACAAAGAGGGATCGAAGTCAACCCCGACCAGATTAAGACGATCACCTCGATACCCGAGGCACTCAATAGCAAGAAACAGGTTCAAAAGTTGACAGGCCGAATAGCCGCCCTCTCTCGCTTCATCTCCCGATCGTCGGACAGATGCCACAAATTCTTCAACGTGCTGAGGAAGGATAACGGTTTCCATTGGAGTGCGTCAAAGCCCTATAAGAGTTGAAAGTGTATCTGACGTCCCCACCATTGTTGGCAAAAGCAAAACCGGGTGAACCCCTACTGACATATTTGGCCGTCTCAGAAGTCGCGGTCAGCGCAGTGCTTGTCCGCGAAGAAAAAGGTACAGAATCACCTATCTATTACATTAGTAAAACTCTAGTGGACGCCGAGACTCGGTACCCGCACCTCGAGAAATTAGCGTTGGCATTGGTCACGGCTTCCCGAAAGCTAAGACCCTATTTCCAATGCCACCCCATCTGAGTGGAGACCACTTTCCC